>JAZHYW010007859.1:0-24311 GCA_037355805.1 Ixodes ricinus | reverse complement strand
CCGCTTAGTCACGTGAGGTGACGTCACAATGCACTTTTTTCCCTATGAAGTTGCTCCCGAAATGATGCAGTTGGCGGTGACGTCAAAATGTCGTCACGATTCAGTTGGGCGGTGCAGATAACTTTGTAGTCGAAGTGGCAGTCGAAGTCAAACACCATCGGAAAGATGGCGACCCTAACGTTTGGGTCGTTGCTTCTAACAGCACAGGCCGAGCGAGTTTTTCGCGAGCATCGCGACGCTTTTGATATGTAAGAGGTAAGGTTTGTAAGAGAGTATCGCCTTACCAAAGGGGCAGCTCTTTGGCTCTGCGACAAACTTCGCAACAAGCTTCAGCGGCGTCATGGTAGGCCTCACGACATCACGGTGGAGCAGCGGGTGCTCGTCGCTCTCAGATTCTACGCCGCTGGCGGGTTTCAAGGCACAGTTGCGAGCGACGAGTATATCGCTGTTCACCAGTGCACGGTGAGCCGTGTCTTAGTGGACGTGACAGAAGCCATCATCGACTGCCTCGGCACAAGCTGGCTGCGGTTCCGCACACGCGCGAGGAGAAAGCCGAAGCGAAGAAGTTCTTCCGACGCTCCAAATTCAGCGGTGTGATTGGTAAATACCTTTCTAGTTATCAGAACGGTAGCGTGCTTACATAACGAAGGCCTGTTCACACAGTATGGTTTAACTACGTAAGGCCGTGAGTCCCCGGGGTGTGCGATCTTTGCCCGGGGCATGAATGTCCCCTTCGGAATGTAGTCGATCGTGGTTCAACTAGGGTGCCTTTATGTCCGCTTTGCTCATATGAAGGCACCCTAGGTCCAATGGAAATGTGTGGCCGAGCCTTAAGAATGGGGCATCTTTTTCAATGTGTTTGCTCAAGAGCTCAACCTTGAGCTGAAAGTATATAAGCGGCCGCCTTCAGCGCGAGCTCGTTGTATCCTGTCGTGCTTTGACTGAGCGTACGATTGGGGAAAACACTCTTTTCTGCCCGTCCCAATCAACGCCCAACTAGCAACATAATTACCAATGTTTGTACAGAAATTTTTAGTTTCACATGCTACAAGCTGTGTTGCACTAACACACGCGGTTACCAGTCGCTCTAAGATATGAAGACTTACTGATATGATTGCACATGCTTCCTCTGAGAAAAGCTCTTGCAACTAAAAATTAAGAAACCATTAATTTAAAGCCAACTGCAACGCATTTGCCTATTTTCACGTTTGTGCTTGCTATAGAATGGCACCAGCAGTGTTACCTGAACCTGTGGTTGTGCATTTATAAACTGAATCTTTATGACATCGTTAATGAGGGTGTCAAAACAATTTTTGTGTTGCAGGGTGCATCGATGGCACGCAGATTGCAATTCGGGCTCCTTCAGAAGGCGATCCAAGGTTCTCGAAGGCTGCGTACTGGTGCCGGAAGAATTATTATGCGCTCAATGCTATGGTGGTAAGTATGTAGGTTTCATTTCAAGGTGTGCACTGAACTTAAACATTGTTCGCGTGCAGGCATGACAGTCCGAGCCGAGAGCTCTTGCGGTGCTTGTCTAATCCATGAAATGCATTACAATATTGTAACCACGGTATTATTGATCCTTGTGGCTACAGTAACACCGTGGTCTTCAGAACAATGTCAGCAAGCTTCGCAAAAAAGACTGAAAAAATTAGTCCGCTTCTGTCTTCGAAATTACATTGCAGCAAAGCTTCTGGCTCAATGCAAAGTGCAAATAGTCTGCTTCTTGCGTAGGAGTTGCAGGGATGTCAGAATGACGCCGAGCTCCGATTGGCTTTGATTGAAAGAATAGTGGGTAGACCTCAATGCTAGATGCCTGGAGGTCTATCTACTATTTTTATTTTATCAGCCAGTAAGAGCTTGGCGTTCTGACAACACCGAAATCCCTGTGCAACAAGCAGACCAACTTGTGCTCCGCATAGCTTGGTGCGCAAGTATAACGGGGGATCGGTGGCCGAGTGGGCTCACCAGCTGGATCCCGTGCACCACGCAGTGGTGCACGTTAAAGACCCCAGGCTAGCGGTTGTACTGCACTGGCTAAATTTCGCATCTACAGGGAAAGACTCGTCGCAACTTTGAAATGGCTGACATACTACACGCTGTATAAATATCCACGCAACCACAACTATTATTATGTGTAGGCATATACGTAGCAACGTGCATGTTTTGACGTCGCACTGCAGAGGTAGCGTTACATACTCAACGGCACATACGCAGATGCCTCGACGCTCACAAAACTAGTTGCTGCACATGCGCAATGCCCGCACCTTGTGTGGATGAAGTCTGCTTGTTTGTAAACAGCGCTTATGTTTAAAACACTTATGTCGCAGTTTGTCTGTATGCCATTAGAGGGTGCACCATATGCGAACTCATACTTAGCTTGAAGCAGATCACAGGAGCATGTTGAAGTTTGCAGATCATGTGAAGGCGAACCTTGCAGAACAGTCGCAATGCATGCCGTTCATTTTCTGCCCAGCGAAAGAGCTCAAGTATATTTTCGTGTACTTTTCAACGATAGAACCCAACCTCATGTCAAGTAGAGTTCTCAGATCCAGTCCGGCTAAAAATTGGTATCATGAAACAATGATCGATCAGTTCTGAAGAAGTATGGGTCGGTCATGTTTAGTTCGGGCAAGGAAATAATACCATGAGAGGTAGTGTTGACAAATGCAAATGCAATGGTTCATGGTAGCTGAATAATCCACGAATATGAAATACTGCATTTTCGTTTTTGCAGGTCTGCGACGCAGATCTTCGTATACTGAACTTCGACGCAACTTTCCCGGGGTCCGTCCACGACTCTTTTGTGTGGCGGGCATCTCTTCTAAGAGAAAAGTTCGCGCAAGGAGACTAGCCGAAGAGAACGAGTGCCTGCTTGGTATGTAGTTTTCATATTTTCACACATCCTTTAAATGTGTTGGTAGTTCTGTAATAATTTTACAGGTTCCAGAATTTGTGTTTTCTCAGTCTCCACTGTAGGTCGACAAATATTGTGGTAGGCGACAGCGGCTACCCCTTGGAGCCATGGCTCCTGACCCCAATTCCTGGGAACCCCACTGGACATTCAGAGGCAGAGTTCAATAAAAAAACATCGCTCAACACGCTCCACTGTGGAGCGTTGCATAGGCATGCTGAAGAACAGGTTCAGGTGTTTGCAGAGGTACCGGGCTCTGCATTAAGATCCGGACAGGGCATGCAACATTGCTACGCCGCATGCGCCATTTTGCATAATGTGTGCTTGTTTTGCCCAATCCCGGAACCTGCACCCGAGCCCTATGTGTCCTCAGAGTCCGAGTCCGGTGAGGGTGTGGAGTCCGACGACCGCGGTACACAGATCAGGACCGTGAGAGACCAAGGCCAAGCGATGCGGCGGCGGAAAGTTAGAGAGGTGGCTGCTTCTACTCGCCAACAACGCCCCACCGGTCGTCCCGCTCACCGAGGTCGCCCCACTCACTGAGGTCGTCCCGCTCACCGAGGTCGCCCCACTCACCGAGGTCGTCCCGCTCACCAAGATCGCCCCACTCACTGAAGTCGTCCCGCTCACCGAGGTCGCCCCACTCACTGAGGTCGTCCCGCTCACCGAGGTCGCCCCACCCACTGAGGTCGTCCCGCTCACCGAGGTCGCCCCACTCACCGAGGTCGTCCCGCTCACCAAGGTCGCCTCACTCACTTAGGTCGTCCCGCTCACCAAGATCGCCCCACTCACTGAGGTCGTCCCGCTCACCGAGGTCGCCCCACTCACTGAGGTCGTCCCGCTCACCGAGGTCGCCCCACTCACCGAGGTCGTCCCGCTCACCAAGGTCGCCTCACTCACTGAGGTCGTCCCGCTCACCAAGGTCGTCCCGCTCACCGAGGTCGTCCCGCTCACCAAGGTCGCCCCACTCACTGAGGTCGTCCCGCTCACCAAGGTCGCCCCACTCACTGAGGTCGTCCCGCTCACCGAGGTCGTCCCGCTCACCGAGGTCGCCCCACTCACTGAGGTCGTCCCGCTCACCGAGGTCGCCCCACTCACTGAGGTCGTCCCGCTCACCGAGGTCGCCCCACTTACCGAGGTCGTCCCGCTCACCAAGGTCGCCCCACTCACTGAGGTCGTCCCGCTCACCGAGGTCGCCCCACTCAAGGTCGTCCCGCTCACCAAGGTCGTCCCGCTCACCGAGGTCGCCCCACTCACTGAGGTCGTCCCGCTCACCAAGGTCGCCCCACTCACCGAGGTCGTCCCGCTCACCGAGGTCGCCCCACTCACCGAGGTCGTCCCGCTCACCAAGGTCGCCCCACTCACTGAGGTCGTCCCGCTCACCGAGGTCGCCCCACTCAAGGTCGTCCCGCTCACCAAGGTCGTCCCGCTCACCGAGGTCGCCCCACTCACTGAGGTCGTCCCGCTCACCAAGGTCGCCCCACTCACTGAGGTCGTCCCGCTCACCGAGGTCGCCCCACTTACCGAGGTCGTCCCGCTCACCAAGGTCGCCCCACTCACTGAGGTCGTCCCGCTCACCGAGGTCGCCCCACTCAAGGTCGTCCCGCTCACCAAGGTCGTCCCGCTCACCGAGGTCGCCCCCACTCACTGAGGTCGTCCCGCTCACCGAGGTCGCCCCACTCACTGAGGTCGTCCCGCTCACCGAGGTCGCCCCACTTACCGAGGTCGTCCCGCTCACCAAGGTCGCCCCACTCACTGAGGTCGTCCCGCTCACCGAGGTCGCCCCACTCAAGGTCGTCCCGCTCACCAAGGTCGTCCCGCTCACCGAGGTCGCCCCACTCCACTGAGGTCGTCCCGCTCACCGAGGTCGCCCCACTCACCGAGGTCGTCCCGCTCACCAAGGTCGCCTCACTCACTGAGGTCGTCCCGCTCACCGAGGTCGTCCCGCTCACCAAGGTCGTCCCGCTCACCAAGGTCGCCCCACTCACTGAGGTCGTCCCGCTCACCAAGGTCGCCCCACTCACTGAGGTCGTCCCGCTCACCGAGGTCGTCCCGCTCACCGAGGTCGCCCCACTCACTGAGGTCGTCCCGCTCACCGAGGTCGCCCCACTCACTGAGGTCGTCCCGCTCACCGAGGTCGCCCCACTTACCGAGGTCGTCCCGCTCACCAAGGTCGCCCCACTCACTGAGGTCGTCCCGCTCACCGAGGTCGCCCCACTCAAGGTCGTCCCGCTCACCAAGGTCGTCCCGCTCACCGAGGTCGCCCCACTCACTGAGGTCGTCCCGCTCACCAAGGTCGCCCCACTCACCGAGGTCGTCCCGCTCACCAAGGTCGCCCCACTCACTGAGGTCGTCCCGCTCCACCGAGGTCGTCCCGCTCACCGAGGTCGCCCCGCTCACCAAGGTCGCCCCACTCACTGAGGTCGTTTTTTGCAAGCGGTGTAAATTGAGACTCCTGCCTTCGAGATAGTCATACTTTGTTGAAACAAGCCTCCCGGCCACCTTTCAAACTATTTTTTGTCATTTTTTTCTGTTTCCTGCATGTCAAGTTTTTCCGCTCCTGAACTGCAATCATGTCTATAGAAGCTCACAAATGGAAGCCACATTCTTTTTTTTTGTTGTGTGCCAGATGCGTTTAAATTTTTTAGTGCTTTTAGTACCTAAGCGATACCGGAATTCTACTAGAATAGATTGCTGTGTGTGGCGGTGGCCGAGTGGGCACTGCACCCGGTTGCAATGCAGGGGTCCCGGTTTCCAATCCTGGAACCGGATGCATTTTATTAACCTGTAACATCCCTCGTTCTAGGGAATTATGGAAGAATGTTGTTACGTATTAATTCCAGAACAGAATTTTCTAGTCTGGATGTTCCGGAAAAGCAAGGGCCTATAAAAGGGGCTCCTTATTGCCGTAAGCGGGCAGTGTATCGCCAGCACTCAAACCCGCTGTCGCGCCAAGATTTAACGGCTGCAGCATACTGCTGTTCTTTTGTTGTGGGCACAAGTTTGCCCCATTAAGCGTTTATTTTCCTTATTTTATATTCGCAACAATTATGTGTTTGTTATGATTTATAACTGGTAAGATGTAAAGGGTCTGTCGGGCACCTTCACCGCAGAATAAATAAATTATAAAAAAAGCAAAAACTGCCCGATATTTTTTTTATATTTTTTTATTGTTGCTGTGGCTGAAGGTTACGTGCACCCATGAGGTGGAGCACAAGCTTGGTCAACGAGGGCGCCTGCTGGGCACTGGAGGCCGCTAATGCTTGCACAGCCTGCAGAGAAAGCACGAGAAAAAGTATATTAGTAGCAAAATATACATGCCTGAACAGCCGTTGTTTGCAGTTCGGGGAATTAAAGCATTGGCTGGGGTGTTCCAGTGTTGTGAAGAGCTTGGAACACTTTCTTCTTAGATAGCACTCCTGGTTAATTTCAATAAGGTGTACTTCGCTTGAAGCAAATTACAGCATCATGTTGTTGCACTTTACTAAACCTGTTAACTGGGGAGCTTCCATACAAGCATCAAACTCTTACACACCGGCCAAACAATGCAGTGTTGCCTGGCCTGGAGTGACAAGTCAAGCCAGGCAGTACATTTTTCACAGTACAAGGCTTTCTATCGGAAAAAGGCTTGTGTACTGCTGCATTGGGAATAACGAGGACATGTAGCCAGAAAACAACTGCAGTTTATGTGATTATTGGTACAATCCAGGCAGTGCTCAAACCAGCATGTTTGTGTTCTGGATTTCCAAATACTGCACACAACCCACGAGACATGACCGACTCGGCAATCTACATCTAGCTAGATCATATCACTTTGCAGTAAATAGGCAAGAGCTTTTAGTACCAAGTTGTCTGTTTCCAAAGTGCTTAAAACCTAGACCTATTTTTAGAGATAGCAGATCCTGCTCACTGTTTTGTTTTCCACTTGAAGGAATGCAAGAGCTCGAGTAAGTTAGTTAAAACATGAACAAAACCTAAGGATGGGCGAATATTCGGTTATTACGAATAGCCCATCAAATATTGTTCTATTCGGCACTCGATTCGAATAGAATTTAAGTATTCGACAATATCGAATTATTCGACAATATCGAATTATTCAACCTTTCCGAATACTTTGGCTTGGATTTCCGGCCAGGTGGCGCAAGTTTCCGACCATTTCCTGCTCCCAAACTTAATACACTTGAAATTAAACAATTACAGTACTTCTAATACCAAATAAGGGCAAATATAAAGCTATAGTTTAAACATATCTTGTGGTATTTGCTGCTTGTACTATTCGAACTATTCGATTCGAAATTATTCGGCCAAAATCACTATTCGCTTCGAATTTGATTCGGACCCCAAATCCTCTATTCGCCCATGCCTAACAAAACCACAATACTACGATATAGAACAACTGGACTTGTTTGAATCTTGATTCAGGCATCTGTTGACAGAATATGTCACCTAATTTTTGTTTTGCCTTATAAAGTTGTCAAATCTCACTACCTAAGAACAAGCAAGGATGAACAACCTTGGCTTAAGAGCATTGGTTAATACCACATAATACAACACTTTTGTTTTCACAGCTTTCAAAACGGAATACCTTTAGTTAGCCCACGTAGTGCTTCGGCAGCACCTCTCTGCAGCACCAGCATCTCGTCTTGGGATGCCAGCAGACGTTGCTGGATGGCCAGCTGCTGCTCCTGGGTCCTCAGCAGACCCTGATGTGTGGCCAGCAGTGCTTTCTGGACAGCCAGTTGCTCCTGCTGTGCTGCCAGGAGGTCCCGGGCTGTGCACTCTGTGCCAGACCGGAATGCATAATTGACGCATTCCGGGGTGGCAGAGTACCTGATAACACCATGAAGCACATAGTTAATGGTATACCTGATGCCAGCATGCTGAGTCTTGCTCTGTTATTGAAATCCTTTTATTTGTCCCACACTTACCACATGGTGGTGGCGGAGAAGCCACCCGCGTGGACGCTGGTGGTGAATCTGGGCCGGCATCTGGCACAGCCGGTGAGGGGGCCTGTACAAGTCAACGAAACCAGAGTTTACACGTACAGAGGCACAGCCACCTTTCCCGACAATGACTTGCAGCCGAGGCTGCTGCCATATGGCAGTTTCAGTACCTAACACATCTCTTGGTTTCTTTACAATTCAGGTATCAGCAGTGGTTTATGTGTGACCTACAATAGCTGCACCATGATAAAGGACACGTTTAAAGCGTACAGCAGCACACTCGCGCTAGTTGCGTTTCATACCTTTTTGCACAATGAGCTAAATACCGCATGCTGGATGAGCTAACATTGCGTGTGCGGGTACTCACCGCCGCTGCAGCCGAGGTATCCGAAGGCGCGGTGGGCGCGGGACAAGGTGCGGGTGCGTCGCAACCCACGCGCCTTCCACCGCACCCTGGTGAGAATCTGTTCCCACGAGGGCCAGGATCTTCTCTTCTTCGGCGCTGAGCGGCGGCACTTCGTTGGCACCCCCACCGGTCTGTCGCGCGGAAATCGTTGAATCGCGGTCTCTTCCTCTTGCCGCATAAACCCTGGAGTTCCAATAGCCCTTCCACTCGGCCCGGGTTTTGACGGCCGGGCTTTGGGAGTTTAAGTCGCTGACCACGACGTCCCAAAGAACTTTTCTTTCGTCCTGAGTCAGGGGACTATCGTGGCAGCCCTTACAAGGGCTGGGTTTGCCGACAGATAGTCCCACAAGATCTCGAATTGACGACCGGAGACACGAGGGCCGAGGGTACGCCCCTTTTTTGTTGGTTCGGCCATCACTGCGCGACTATGCCGACTAAGTTAGAACAGCAACAGTTCGCTCCAAGAGGTTGATTCCTTCATTCAGTTTACAACGCCGGCCATAACGATTAATCGCGATCGGGATGCAGCTCATGCAGTTCACGCGTTGCGATCACCTAAATTGTGTTACTTGTGTAAAACTACGTAATTGACGCAATTTAAACTTAACACCGGTAATTTTATTTACATTGTAATGGATTTTACATTTTGGGAACTTAAAAATGTTGCTTTTACAAGACCCTCTGGTCTGGCGCTTCGCATTTCCCTCTAGGGACATTTTTGGGTACAAATCCTGATGAAGTTTCAACTCAATCGCCAATCTTCGTCGACGTCATCAGCGAGCCGCGATGGAGTTCCCTGCCAGTTGAGTTCGCCACCGATTGAGATTAGGCTCCTCCCACCGCCGACGTCACGATGGAGTTTCTCCATCGCTTTCCCCAGCATAGACACACTGACCTCCGATAAGCGCGCAGGGCAGCGCAAACTATGAGCGCATCCGCGTTACGGTGATCACGTGGACGTCGTTTAGCCAACAACGGGAGGAGAAACTCACGACGTCATTGCTCAATTTCGCTCTGAAAAGTAAAAACAAACAAAACGTGATAATGACGTACACATGCCTCTGACGTAATGGCTCAATGTTGGCTGCTCCAACTCCGTGGCATTGACTGCGCTGATGATTGCGCCTCACATCGCACGCTAGAGTTGGCAGATTTCGGCGACTTGGCTCATTCGAAAGTTTGCTGGCCAGTTTATGAAATATATAGAAGGAATTATATCGTAATATTTGACATGTAGTCTTCCTATATGATACTGAAGAGGGCTGCATAGTTTTCTAAATATCAAGAATAAAGCGGAGTTTCCCTTTAAAAAAACACTGACACCCCACCAAAAAAAATTTTTTTTTTCATTTTTTTGTTATGGGATTTTTGGTGGTGTCGGCAGGCTACCTAATTAATATTTTGCAACAGAGTCGCGTATATTTTTAATAAAAATTGGGTTGTGGGGATATTTATACAGCGTGTAGTTGGTCAGCCATTTAAAGTTGCGACGAGTCACTCGCTGTAGATGAGCAATTTAGCCAGTGCGGTACAACCGCTAGCCTGGGGTCTTTAACGTGCACCACGCAGTAGTGATACACGACCGCACGCCGGTACGATGCTCATCCAGATCGAAACGGGCAGGGTGGGATTTTTAATAAAGGTAAAAAACGCAATGCTCCAAACCGAAACCAAAACCTGCGCACGGAGGTTGGAGAAGTAAAGAGGAAAGAGGAAGTCACGCAGCTACACCAACACCTCCTTGAAGATAAGGCCGTGGCGCTCTTCTCGTGACGTCGCAAAGGAAGGCGATTGGGGGCGCGCGTCGAAGCGAAGGCAACGCGCGTGGATCGACCGTCGTAACGCGCTTTTCGTCACGTACGCGTGTCTTATTTGCTAAAATGAAAGCTGCACATAGCAACGGGTCTAGAAAACACTTTATTACACGGGCAAAATATTACACTGCTAAATAATCGGGATGAAATGGTACGGGGTAGGCGTAGAAGACGTGTATAGAAAAATGTGATTGTTCTAAGTCGAAAACATTGAGTCACGCAATTATTGCTGTAGGAATGCATATTTCATACAGGAATACTTCGACAAAATGGAGAGACACGCAGTGATTGGACAGCACAACAGATCACAGTTAAAAATCAGGTAGACGTAGTCAACGCGAACACGGCTAGACAAGGGTGAATTACGATCATGTAAGCGATGTTGTCACGTGCAGTCACTGAATTCTTGCATCATACCCCAGCCACATGGCAAAAGTAATGTAATTTCGATCGAATTACATTATGGAATCGACAGATCCGCTTGCGGCGCTCGTATACTCACTCAAGACCGCGAGCTTATTAAATCCCATATCATTTAATGGAAATATATTAACTTTTCTGCGTGGCAGGGATACAAAACTTACTATTTACAGTCAACTAATTTACTTCTCCCTATGGGCTCGAGCTGCCTTAGAACACAATATAACTTATTTTGTATACAATAATACTATTACCTAACACAGTTAAGATTCTATTATAAACGCGGTAAAGGCAATAAAATAACACTAGCATAAATAAACACATAACCACAAACAACGCACTTTCATTAATCACCCAAACTTGTTTTTCACCTTCCAGTGAAAACTAGATTACCACGCATATTTACAAATGTCGACGCAACTGCACACGGATAACGTCAAAGAACTAAAAATGTTAGCTAAAAAAATCGACTGCAGCACTTTACTTGCGTCCTACATGACCAAGAAAGCCCGTAAATAAGTTGATTCTCGCCTGTCGATCGTATCCATACGTCCCACAATATCCGTGACGAAGACATGTGAACACGAACTCCAAGAAGTCTCCCTCTGTCGAGAGAGGTCTATCGATAATCGACCAGTGCCTTTGTTGGCGATAGTTGTCACACATTTCACTCAAACCGCAGCAGGACTTGTTCCACGAATCCACGTAAATGCCGTAGTATTAAGCGAACAAAAAAACAACTACCCGAGATTGCGGTGACGACAGGGAAGCGACGGGAAGACGGCAACAAGTCGCAAAGGGAATAAAAGTTAAAAAGCGCGAACAAACGAGGACAATAAAGAAACACAGACGACAGGACAGGCGCTTGTCCTGTCGTCCGTGTTTCTTTATTGTCCTCGTTTGTTCGCGCTTTCAACCTTTTATTCAGTATTGGACCAACTAGCCCAAACCCGAGTTTTAATGTCTCAAAGGGACCACACACGAGAACAGCGGCGACAAAAGGCTTAACGTTGTCGACCCATCTATTCTGATTCCATGGCGCGCCTCAGAGCGGCCACTCCTCAGGTAGCGAACGACTGGATGTCATAGAAAAACTGTACTTTTATATCCATAACAACCACCGTAAAAGACGGTGCTTCGTAGTAGCGCCTTACATGGTGATCCCAGATCGAACGAGTCCAAAAACAAAACAAAAAAAGGAAGAGAAACACACACGGCACAGACTGATGCCAACGCGATGCGGCTAACCCGAGCAAGTCCAAACTCAACTATACTCCGTTTCACCTTATGTTTGCACCGCCGAAGGCTAGAAGCGCGAGCACATATGAAAACTAGATTACCACGCATATTTACAAATGTCGACGCAACTGCACACGGATAACGTCAAAGAACTAAAAATGTTAGCTAAAAAAATCGACTGCAGCACTGTACTTGCGTCCTACACGACCAAGAAAGCCCGTAAATAAGTTGATTCTCGCCTGTCGATCGTATCCATACGTCCCACAATATCCGTGACGAAGACATGTGAACACGAACTCCAAGAAGTCTCCCTCTGTCGAGAGAGGTCTATCGATAATCGACCAGTGCCTTTGTTGGCGATAGTTGTCACACATTTCACTCAAACCGCAGCAGGACTTGTTCCACGAATCCACGTAAATGCCGTAGTATTAAGCGAACAAAAAAACAACTACCCGAGATTGCGGTGACGACAGGGAAGCGACGGGAAGACGGCAACAAGTCGCAAAGGGAATAAAAAGTTAAAAAGCGCGAACAAACGAGGACAATAAAGACACAGACTGACAGGACAGGCGCTTGTCCTGTCGTCCGTGTTTCTTTATTTGTCCTCGTTTGTTCGCGCTTTCAACCTTTATTCAGTATTGGACCAACTAGCCCAAACCCGAGTTTTAATGTCTCAAAGGGACCACACACGAGAACAGCGGCGACAAAAGGCTTAACGTTGTCGACCCATCTATTCTGATTCCATGGCGCGCCTCAGAGCGGCCACTCCTCAGGTAGCGAACGACTGGATGTCATAGAAAAACTGTACTTTTATATCCATAACAACCACCGTAAAAGACGGTGCTTCGTAGTAGCGCCTTACATGAGTGATCCCAGATCGAACGAGTCCAAAAACAAAACAAAAAAAGGAAGAAGAAACACACACGGCACAGACTGATGCCAACGCGATGCGGCTAACCCGAGCAAGTCCAAACTCAACTATACTCCGTTTCACCTTATGTTGCACCGCAGAAGGCTAGAAGCGCGAGCGCATAGCGTTGGGAGCTACTCTTAACGCACGAGAGCTTGTGCCGCCGAGATGTGCCCTAGAGCAAGGAGCTCGCGCTTGTAGCCTTTCCTGCGGTACATCATAAGGTGAAGCAGAGTATACATTGCAGTAACAGCATACCATCTCTTGCTTGAACGCGCTCCCTGCGGCGATGACTGGATTTTTCTTCGGTTTCCTTCCTTCTGAAATCTCTCAGCGTTCCTTTTCAGGCAGTCAGCAGCTCGCACACAACGTAAACTTACCGGAATCGGAGCCCGTTTGAGGGAAGATGATCGGAGCCGGTTCATTCGAAAAGTGTGGGGAGCTGCGGGACTGCACGTAGTCCCGCGGTTACGGGGATACTCGTAAATATAAATTTGGCACTTTCAACCTTGGTAACGCGTTGTATATTACGTTTATAATATGTACAATAAATTATACAAGACTGCGCTTTTAAGACGTTTGTTAATGTCGGATAAACGCGCACGAACACCACCGCGCCAGAAAAACACTTTTTTCACGTCGATACCAGATTTTCTTTCGTAGTTGCTCCATGGCCTTTCCTCCTCCGACATTGTGACGTAACCACTCGGAGAGCTGCGGCCTTCTTCTCTACGAGGTGTTGGCTACACCCGACAGCGCGCTTTTTTTTTTCTGCGCAAAGCAGACGACAATCTGGCGGGGAATTGTTTGCCGTGCGATTCCTTTGCAGTTATGTTTGTTCCGCTCGCTGTTCTGC
Source organism: Ixodes ricinus (assembly GCA_037355805.1). Classification (NCBI taxonomy): domain Eukaryota; kingdom Metazoa; phylum Arthropoda; class Arachnida; order Ixodida; family Ixodidae; genus Ixodes; species Ixodes ricinus. The sequence continues at coordinate 10,809 of JAZHYW010007859.1, read as the reverse complement.
GCTTCAAGACGAGTTGCTTCGTACATTCAAGAGTTGGAGATGAGTAGCGAGTGCCCGTTGTGAATTACCGTGACCGCCTCCGAAAATAATACCCCCAAGATGTTGCGTGAAAAGCTGACTAAGATGTCCTGCATCTGAAAGCGGAATTGCGCGGCAGTGTCCGCAAATGTTTCCGAAAGATCAACGGGATCGGGACCAATGGCTGGCTGCAATTCCTGTAGAACATTTACGGGCACTTCGGAAAGCGGACGCTACCCGATTCATATGCTCCTTGCATTTTGTGGAAAGTGATTACATTAAGTTCGCAGGTGTCAAAAGAAATCCCATACCATTTAGTTCAGCGACGTTTCGTCCACAAGATTTGTTTTTCAGTGATAATTGTAAAAAAGAAATGTAAATATCAATAAATGTTTCGAAAACAAAAAACGTAAGCCCACAGGCGATTGATAGCGGTCCGCCGCGTGTGACGTGGACTTCTTTCCACTGAGCTACTGGGGAAACGCTGGGGGAACACTTTGGTTAGTAATAATGCAGTCAGTCAATTAACTGCAAGTTGAAAAGTTTGCTGCCGATTTTCCTCCAGCAAAAGCACTGCCGGGTCCAAGTCGGGCAGCACCACGCATTGGCCACATGCGCACCTAGTAAAGAAATCGTACACATGCATATTCAACTGGAAGTACGCACTTCGTGTGCTTGGGAGAAGAGCGTGTTGGTTCAAGTGATGGGTGAAGAAGAATAAACAATTAACACTGGGACAACACAACTACATCTTTCAACCAGCAACAGACGATTGAAAATTCCCACAGCGAGCAGCCAACTATCATCGGCTGCTCGCTGTGCCAATTTTTAATTGCTAGTTGAAAGATGTGGTTGTGTTGTCCCAGTGTTAATCGTTTATTCTTTCTTCATCCATCACGCACTTCGTGCTTTATTTTTGCGCGAGCGATGTCTTCAGCCACGAGGCGACGGGTCGGCGACGTCTTCGTGCAAATCGGCTCCCAGGTGAAAATATGAAGTGGTATTTCAAGTGGTACCTCTTTCTTTCGAGTGGTACCACTTGCAAGTCAAGTGGTACCACTTGCAAGTCAAGTGGTACCACTTGCAAGTCAAGTGGCACTACTTGCAAGCAAAGTGGTGCCACTTGCAACCCAGTGGTACCACTTGGGCTTCAAGTGGTACCGCTTGGGTTACAAATGGTGCCACATGAGCTTCAAGTGGTACCGCTTGGTTGCAAATGGAACCAGTTTGCAAAATCACACATATCACTAATAAAATAAGTGAAAGCTGTTGCTCAATCTGAAAGAAAGTTTCAGGTGTCTTAAATATGTTGTTGTTACAAAAAGCCAAATTCGAATATTTTGACTAAATTTCACACATGTATACAGTGTGATAGAGGTCTATGTATATTGTTATGCTAATTTTTGCATGAGCACAATATTCTCAAAACACGCGAGGAGAAATCTCTCATGCGAGATTCACTAAGCCATTAAAAATTTTGGAAATCGTTTCCCACAAACAGTACTGTTTGTGCTTTAAATTGAAAAATATGCAACAAGACGTTTCTTGAGCTCGAGCTCAAGAAACGCATGCAGGGCATGGCGAGTCATGAGCGTCTCGTCATCCCTTCACAGCCAATGAGAATGCGACATTATCCGACACGACCGCCGGAGAACCAATCACGAATCAGGAAGATAACGAGTCACGCCCAGCGTTTCTTAAGCCGTCATTTGCCACGTGTACTGCGTGTACCCATTGGGGGTGTTGTCTTCATTGTTATATTTTCATATATTCGGATAACTTCGTCGTCTTCTATGCTATGTGTTCATTCACTTACTTCTTCTTCATCATCATCATTTTTGAATAAAGAGTCTCATGAGAGCAGCACAGGTGACTGGACGTTCCTTCCCGACCCGCCGGGTCCACCTAGGACTCTACATTCTTTTGACGACGGGATGGACGGCGGATTCGGCATCAAACCTCCTCAAGACGTTTTGAGTGAACCAGGGAAGTCGGAAATTCCCTGGGAGCGATGGATTTCGCTCTTCGAATGTTTCATGGGGGCATGTGGTGCTCACGCACTGCCCTCGGAATGTCGTCGATACCTGCTGCGCCAATGCCTGGGAGTGGAGGGTCAACCGGTCTTCGACGCATTGCCTTCATCCCGCGCTGTCGCTGTGCCGTCGCCAGCAACGACGTCAGTGGCAGTCCGCTTCTAGAACTCCGACGAGAGACGTCTACCAATGGAGGCTGTCGACACCCTCAGCGCGCACTATGAAAAGTCGTGCAACATGGACCTGGAGCGTCATCGGTTCCGCCAGCGTTATCAACAGCCCCGAAAGAACCATTGTCGGATTATTAGACTACCCTACGGGACTTGGCAGTTCCGGCCGTTCCGACCAATCGGGGCACCACCATCGGCTCCTATCAAGCAGAAAAAATAATGAAGCAGACCAAACCAACCATGGTAGCCAAAGACATGGCGCCAGCGATTTGGGGTCGCGTGGGACTTGCCCGAACGACTTATGGGGGCAAGGTGGCACCGAAGGACAAACAAAAACAAAATGTGGTGGTCCGGAAGGAACTGAGTCCCTTCAAAGTTGGCCTCGTCATAGGTAAATGAGTTCAATCTGTTCAATCATATGACTGTATCCCCATGAGCTGTTATTAGATTAGTATTTTTCTGTTGTCTTTGCAGAAACAGTGCAACATTGGAGACACCAGAACAAGGTGCCTGTTCAGCAAGTCATCACTAACATGTCGACAGTCCTGTCACAAAAGATCCAGGACTCCCGAAAAGCTCTGAGGCACCTGGGTTTTGAGGATTTTTAATCTTCATCAGCCCAAGTACTTCTGCTCTACAAGCACTCTCAACTGCAAAATAAAAGTAAGAAAGACTAACATCTGGCTTTGTTTTTCTGCATATACAGGGTGTTTCACGAAAGGTGGACAAATTCGATATTGCAAAAACTACGCGCCGCACCAAAAAAAAAGCTTGTGTCGTTTTGGTCCTGGGCCAGGGGCCTATTTAGGAAAATTATTAAAGTCCCAGATAATTAGATTGTTAATTATTTTGCGTAATTCACTTTTTTATATTGTGTTTAAGGGCATAGTTTCAATCAGAAAATTGCTCAGCGTCATCGAAAACCACTAAATCAACAAATCTGCATAACGATAGAAGGCACGCGAAGCATTTTACGACTTTCTGAAAAACCGTACAAATTCGACGGGTTTTTTAGTTTCGGTTTGTTATCGGAGCGCATCTCAGCGCCGGTGGCACCGCGACCCGTGGAGAGATAGTGCAACCAGCCTCTGCTGCGTCGCGCGATGACAGCGCAGCAGAGGTTGGATGCACTATCTCTCCACGGGGCGCGGTGCTGCCGGGGCTGAGATGCGCTCCGATAGCAAACCGAAACTTAAAAACCCGTCGAATTTGTGCGGTTTTTCTGAAAGCCGGAAAATGCTTCGCGTGCCTTCTATCGTTATGCAGTTTGTTGATTTAGTGGTTTTCGATGACGCTGAGCAATTTTCTGATTGAAACTATGCCCTTAAACACAATATTAAAAAAGTTAGTTAAGCAAAAATAATTAACAATTAATTTACCTCGGACTTTAATAATTTTTCTGAATAGGCCCCTGGTCTAGGACCAAAAAGACACACGCCTTTTTTTGTTGCGACGCGTAGTTTTCGCAATATCGAATTGGTCCACCTTTCGTGAAACACCCTGTATATGACAATGGTACCAGTCGCAGGTGGTACCACTAGGAAGTGGTACCACTAGCAAGTGGTTCCACTAGCAAGTGGTACCACTAGCAAGTGGCACTAGCAATTGTTCCACTGGCAAGTGCTACCACTTGCAAGTGGTTTATTGAACAGGTAACATTCGCAAGTGGTACCACTAATAAGTGGTACCGCTTGCGAGTGGTACCACTTCCTAGTGGTACCTGTTCAATAAACCACTTGCAAGTGGTACCACTTGCACAAACTTTCACTTAGGCTGTAGAAGGGTATGCACTTGTGCTAGTTGGTGATCCAACTAGCCCAAGTGCATACTTGGGCTAGTTGGGTATCCACTTGGGCTTGGTGGTCGGGCGTGTCGTACGGGATGAACACCAATTCTTTTGATCGGTCCAAAATTTCTCTTTCAAAGGAAAAATGAATTCGCCGATACCGCGAACGACAGCTCTGAAGTAGAGGTTCCATGCCCGTCGTCCGCTGCCATCGCCGTCACCGCGAGTCCTACGACACGTGAAACGACGCCATGTTGAGAATTATGCAGTGAACGCACAGAATAATGCTTCGAATTCTCTGTGCAACTTTTTTTTCAATCATCGCTTATGCAGCTTTTTAGAAGCCACAAAAAATGAGTTTCATATTTTTTCTATTTTTAATATTGAGTGTGTGCCTTGAATGACCGACGACTTTGATTAAATTTGGTGGTCGTGTCTAAACCTTGGAAAACGGCTCGTGACCACGGAAAAGAAAGTAAGCGCGACTCAAACCGGCCAGTTCTTGATCGGCGGTTTTCGGGCGGAAAGAAACCGAATTTCGAGCCGCAAATTCTGTTCTGGGTAGTTGGGCTCTCATATGTCACGTACAACTAAAAACCTCGGCGAGCATAGATACCCTGTCAGTGTCCCTTTAACATGTTGACGCTGCTATAGTGGACAGACTGAAAGATGCGTAAACGACCTAGCACATGAACATGTGGCCAACGTGAAAAATCTCGCGGGAGCAGGACACCTCGCTGCCCATTGTCGAACTTGCAAACGCAAACCAAAAGCTTGAGCAAGCCAGCATCATAGGGCACCATAAAAAGCAGCTTGCAAGGGAGACGTTGGAGGCCTTGGATATAGACAACGAAGAAGAAAACTGTGTGAGCTCCACCTCAATAACCCTGCAACATCAAGAAAAGCTCTTTCTGCAGGGCGTACTCCCTGCTCAGTATAAATTTTAAAAAAGGCAACAAGCTGAAAGAAAAAGCAAATGGATACGCATAAGAACTAGTAGAAGAGGTGGACAAGCTGGTAGTCCAGCGGTCGCTTTTCCTTTCTGTTTCCCGTTCCTACATGGTTCAGCTGGTTCCACCCGTAATGTATCATAACCAACTAGCTCAACTCATCACCGTAGTAAATACCAGTGTGTCATATTTTAACCGGAAGACGCGGAAACTTCCTCCACCTACGGGGGCGACCCGCGGTGCCGAAAGCGCGATGTGTGAAGTTTTTGGTCCTGGCCTACTACTGGTCAGAGCCGCTAAAAGCTTCTTTTTAGTCGAAATACAAAATATAAGTGGCGCGAACCATTTCAATTATTTATGAAAGTAGTTTTTGTTCAGTAATTAAAATCAGAAAAGAAACAAATGCAGTTTATAAAGTACAGAAACAAGAAATGACCTGTCAATATTCCCTCCACCAAGCGGTGGAAAAGGCGGCGCATACTAGAAAGGCGTAGTGGGATCAGGCACCGAGGAGCGACGAGTGTAAGAAGGTCCCGGATGTACGCGGCGGCGCTGCTGTCGTACACGGGCTCGAGGATCCGACCGGTTGTGAGCGTTCCGAAGGCCTTTGGCGAGCTGGTTTGGCTTGCGGTTTGGCCGTTTAGAGGTATGGCAGCGCAAAGTGGCTCCCGTTATGAACTAATCTTTACCCCGTGTTTGCTGTCGTTTGTGACCAACGAAGTGTCCTGCCGGATTAAGGCCGGTTCCCACATGCAGCGAAGCGCTGATGTAGCGTTGCTCACGTGTCATCAGCTACTTATCGTCTGCTATGAGCAACAGTTTTGATGGTGCGATACAAAGCTGGTGAACGCTCCTGTCATCACGCGCTTGGCGCGAGGTCAGCGCTATGCTAGTAGCGCTCCGCTGCATGTGTGAACAGGCCTTTAGTGTTTCATCGCGCAGCAAGTGCAATGCGAGCCGCCCTGGCCACCCGCTTCATACAGCCTATCTAGCACATGCTTTAGTGGCGTCCTCTTGAGCTGTCAACACGAAGTGCGGCAGCCGTGAGCGCTCGCTGAGCTCATTACCCCTCAAGTTCACGGCCACTCAAGCGACCAAGGACGTCATGAAGGAGGTTATTTTTGCTAGTTTTTGCAATTTTAATTTGCCTATAACTTTTAAGATAAAGCAAAATTCGAGAAAAGAACAGTTTCATTAAGTTGATTGATTGATTGATTGACTGCGAGTTTTATGGCGCGAGAGCAACTAGGCCATAATGCGCCAGGTGCATAAACTAATGGATGAAAAGGATTAGGGAGAAGACAGAGCTTAGTAGCTGGTGATGCAAAAAAGTATGAACATGAATAGTGTAAAGGATATGGACATGAATTTCAGTTAAGTATGAAAGTTATAATCAATAAGGAATTATCTGGAAAAAAAACATGGTGAAAAAGGAGGGGTTATAACAGGTGTAGATAGCCTGTTATTTAAAGAAATTCTAAAACTTTACTGAAAGGTACAAGAGGTTCATCTCCATAGCAAAAGTGTGGGCTGAAATGGAAGATGGGATCAAAAGATAGTAGCAAAACACGCTCGTCGTTTTTGATCCATGTACCTACAGTGCCACAGAATATGTAGGACAGTCAATGTATTGCCACAATGCTCAGAGCGCGGGGTATCGTCATTACATTGTAAATATAGATGCGTTAAACGTGTGTGTCCTAGTGTGCCTACATGTTTCCGCCGCTCCGCTGTTTAGGGTGGCGACAACGTTGGTGATACCTGTCGCCGACAAACCAGTGTTGCCTACCTCGTTACCATGGCAACCTCCGCTGTTTTCGTCGACCATTTCGTCACACTCGCCGATCGTGCGCTCGGACTACGCCGCTAATTCTCGTTAGGGCTAGGGAGCGCTTACCCCTCTCGTTCCGACGGCGAGGTTTCGGCGTTCAATGCCGGTCTGTTGCGTTCCATTTTGTCGCGGGAACTCGCGTTTCGATAAAAGCAACGCACACTTCCTGCTCGCAACTTCAAAATACGAAACAGCCGAATAAGGAGAGCGACAGCCACGACGACCGCCATCCCGCTGAGCCTCCGACTCCTCTTATGAACGGAAACGGAAGTGGCCTCACAGTGTTGCCGGTGTTTCAGAACTACAGAAACTCAACGTTGTTTACGTTTAGCGAAATAAGAAGTGGGAAAAAATGGCGGTAGGAGGAGGTATCTTGTGGAGTAATTCGTGGCCGACACGAAAGGAAGAGAGGTTTGCTCGAAACGACGGGTGCTTGCCCATGTCTTTCCCTCATGGAAAATCGCATGGAGCGGAAACATGTAGGCACCCTAGTGTGTCCAATACGCAAGCTGCACATCAAGACCTCGTGGAACCGGTTCCTCTGGTGGGAACTCTCACATAATCCTAAGCAAGGTTTGATATTATGTAGTTTATTGTCTGTTTCTTGATTCCATTCTAAATGCCAAAGTTCATAAATTGATATTTTAATAACTGGTTTAAAATCCTCATAGGGTAAGCAAACTGATGCTTTTAGGCCACCATTAACAGAGGCAGCCAATCTATCTGCTGCTTCATTACCTGGAATACCTACATGGCTTGGCACCCAGCATAATTTTATATCGAGGCCAAGCAGGAGAGCCCGATTCATTTGAACACACGCTTGTTGTACGAGGCGATTCTTCGTAACGGTAAGAGAACATACAGCCAGTAGAGCACTCTGGGAATCTACAAACAAAATGGCCTTCCTCACACGGTCCTCTAAGATGTGTTCAAGTGCCATGAGCATAGCGTAAAGCTCAGCAGTGAAATGGATGGATGGATGGATGTTAATGGCTATACCCTTTGTAACGGGCGTTAGCTTGCGCCACCTAGCCTAAGTCTAAAAGACAAAAACGTGATTCCTCCCGACCCTTTAAGACAATTTCTCCCCTAACTATCACCAGGTAGTGTGGGATATCACCAGGTTGACCTTCGGGGGATCGGGCAAAAAAAACCTAAAAACATCACCCCCCTGCCTCTTCCCCCCGGCGAGGGAGTCGCCAATTTTCCTCTGGTCAAACCTTGTCGGCGTTACCCCAGCACCGGACCCACTGGGAGACAGGGTTGAGACTTCGGGCCGGAGCAACGCGGGAGGGAGTCCCAATTTTCCTCTGTCCCGCCTGTCCCCAGCTGTGCTAGTTAGTTGTCCATTATTTAATTTTCCCTAGATAATTTCCACCAACCTTCTAATCGTCTCTTTGTCACTGTAATCCTTTTCTCTTCCGTCCGTTCATCGTCGCCAGTAAAACCCAGGGCCCCGGCCAAATCCGTTACCCCTTCAGGGAGGGCAGGGCGAAGCCCCGTGCTCTTCCAAACCAAGTGCTCTAGTTTCTCGCTATCATTATGGCAGGCGGCACATAATGTGTCCGTCTCCTGAAATTTAGCCCTATACGTCCTCGTCCTCAACGCTCCCGTTCTTGCCTCGAACAGCAAAGCACTTCCCAGTGAATTATCAAACAGTTTTTCCTTTCTTATGTCCTGCTTTCGTCACTGTTCAAGCTGATTTCTCCTGCATCCCCCCCCCCCCTCAATTTGCCTCTCTGCCTCTTTCACCATTTTTTTCGCTGAAGTAGTCTTTTCAGGCCCATCACCAGTGTGTCGGTATTTAAATGTAAGCTTTCGGGTTCGGTTTGTCCATTTTGTGTTTAAACTTTTCATGTATAAATACTTGAATACCTTCCGTGCCCACCGCGTATCATCTATTTCGGTCAGCCCTTGTTCAAATTTCAACTTACTAATTGCCTCCCTGCTCTCAAAAGACGACCATCCCATGTCCCCCTGTACTCCCTCATTTGGTGTTTTTCCAGCGCCAATCTGCCTACGCTTCTTTGTCGAATTTCTAATCCTGATTGAACCTCGGATTTAATGCACAGTACTGCATTGCCAAAAGACAGTCCTGGCACCTCTGACCACTTCATATCTGTTATAGTTCCATAGTGCCTTGAGCTTCATAATAGATGCATTTCTTTTCCTTTTCTAATTATATTCTCCTCGTGTTCCTCTAGATATTTCCTTCCCTCATTGAGCCAGACTCCCAGATATTTGTATTTTCCTACATGGTCTATTACGATGTCTTGAATCCTCAGGGGTTCCTTCTTTTTATCGTTAAACACCAATACTCCAGACTTGTCACTACTAAAACTCATGCCCAAGGTGTCCCCTTCCTCTCCACATATTCCATCTAGTTCCTGTAATGTATCCTGGTTATCTGCCATGAGTACTATGTCATCTGCGTACATCAGTCCTGGTATTACCTGTACTACATTTCTCCCTCCTTCCATATAACTCACATCAAACCCTAAGTTGCACAGCTCTAATTTCTTTTCCATTTTACTGAGGTATATCATGAAGAGCAGAGGTGCCAATGGACAGCCCTGCCTGAGTCCTCTTTTTACTGCTGCGGGTTGTTTAGTTTCTGCCTCCCATGTTATCACTACCTTATTGTCTGTGTACACCTGCTGAAGAAACCTAACCAAATTTGTATCTAAATTATACTCCTTCAGCTGACCCCAGAGTTTTTCCTGGTTCACATTATCGTACGTTCCCTTGATATCCAAATAAGCTCACCATAAAGGAGTTTGGTTCTTGATTGCTATTTCTATACATTGAGTGGCGACGAATAAGTTATCTTCCAGTCTTCTATCTCTTCGGAATCCATTTTGGAGCTCACCCAGTATTTGCATATCTTCTGTCCATTGCTCCATTCTACGCTTTACTATCTGCACAGCTAATCTGTATAGAACTGAAGTTACCGTTATCGGGCAATATGACTTAATGATGTCTTTGTTTCCTTTGCCTTTATATATTAGTCTCATTTTACTTAGTTTCCAATAATTAGGTACCTCTCCTTCCATAATTACTTGGTTAATCACATGCCATAACTTCAATTGGCTTGTTTTTCCTAATGTCTTTATGAGTTCCATGGGTATGTTGTCTGGGCCTGTCGCTGTACCTGCTGGAACCTTACTTTCTGCCTTGTCCCATTCTTTTGTAGTCGTCTCCATCGTTACACAATCCTGTTCCTCCTCAACACTGCTGCTGACCGTGCTGTTCACTGTCTCCCTCTGCTCAAGCTGGGAGAAAGCCTCTTCGATTGTCTGTCTAATATATTCACGTGCCTTCTTCCCCATCTACTCTTCTCCTCCTGTGTGGTCAGTAAGTCTTGGATAGCCTCTGTCTTTCTCCCCTGCGCTTTAATGTGCTCCCAAAACCTTTTGCCGCATTCCTATCTTTTGTTTACTTCCATCATCCACTGCACTCTGCACTTCCAATTTTGGCCTGTATTAAAGCTGATGCCTCCTTTTCCGCCTTCGAAGTTCTCCCATTCTAAAGCTGCTTCAGCTGGCAAGGCCCTTTCTTTTTTTTTTGCCCACCTATACTCGCCTCCGATGCATCTTGGTGCTGCAATATGACTGCTTTGACCTCCTTAATCACCAGCTTTTTGGTTTGTGTCTTCGTTTTTTGCTTTCCTCTTTGTTTAATTTGATGCTTTCTAATTCTCTTTTAAATATTCCTATTAGAGCCTTATACGTCCACTCTCTTTCTGATTGTTCCGATACTGTGTTCTCAATGCTTTTCGATACGTTTTGTATTTGAGCTTCACTTAGTTTAGGTTTATTCGCTCGTTCCTGGGCTTGTTGTTCTGGTTTGGATGCGCCTATTTAATCATAATTCGTTTGTGGTCACTCTAAGCTTTTGTTCCTTCCTGATCTATTTCTATACTTCCTAACCTGTCATACAGTTTGTGGGACATGAGACAGTAGTCTATTGTTGAGTGTGAGTTGTTTCGTTCCAACGTTATTTTCCCGTCGCATTTTACTTG
>JAZHYW010007857.1:0-113932 GCA_037355805.1 Ixodes ricinus | reverse complement strand
TTAGCGGCAGTTAACGCCGTTTGGGAATTTTTGTTGTTTGCTCGGGCGTGATTAGCCCAGTTACTTGCGAGAGAACTCGGCAGTCGTGCGCTTGGACCTTGGACGCTACTGCGTCCAAGGGGCTCAACGTCCTTTGCGACGATGAGCAGAGCGCGATACGGAAAGAAACGGTGCTCCGTGGAAGTGTGTGAAAGCGACACCCGCGCGGCTGGCATCTCGCTGCACCGGTTTCCCCTTGACTCTCGAAGGTGAGACTTCGCTACTGTCAGTAACATGCCTGCTGTGTGATGTCATGCCCCCTTGTTCGGTCTTTTCTTAACTCTCGTTAGTTTTACCTAAAACTATTTGGGTTGTCTGGATGTGCACAAGAAACTACACGTAAAGGCGTAATATGTTATACTAGGAATGTTTTAACTTCGAAATCACTTTGACTTCGCAGCGTTGTTTGCCTTCATTATAAAAGTGCCCACGATATTCAAATTTACCTGTACCGGCCTGGCTCTGAGGAGCCTAGTGTCGTGATCATCGGCGTGGTTGTAAGTGGTACAACACAGATATATAGTAGGGCATCTGTGCGTAAGACTTGTGTGTTTACTCTTCATGATGTACACAGAGCGTTGATGGCATGCATAAGGAAGGACTTCAAAATCTTGTCCTTCGCTAAGTTTACATTAAATTTGCAGAGCTTATTTCTGCGGCTTCATTGGACCACACATACTCGTGCACCCTACTAGAGAACAGTCCACTAGTAGCCCACAATAAGCGGTGGCCGAATATTGTTGGTGCTATCCTATTATTCCCATTCTTTTTAGTGAGCTTGCTTTCTTAACCGGTAGAAGCAGTGCAACTTGACGAAGGACAAGAAACAAGGAGTATACAGACAGGCGCTGTAAAAGTACACAGAGAGGCACTGTTTCTGCCAGCTAAGATGAACAACCAACTCGCCCAACTTTCCGCTCTGTTGAGCTCGCTTTCTTACTTACAGTTCTTCTGAAAGCCTTTCTTTCTTTATTAATATTTTTTTTTTTGCAGTTGATCACTTCCACGCTTTACGTCAAGATGCTGCTCCTGCTCAAGAGTCCAGCGGGGATGTGGCTGAAATGGAGATTTTGGTTTCTTCACCGTCACCTAGAGACTCTCTTTCTGGCTATGCGGCTGGGCCTTCTACAAATGTGAGTGCTTTCTATGATGCAAACTTTTTTCTTTTGCAGTTTTTGTTTGTTGTGAACATATAAAAGGTCGGACTGCAAAAACAAAAAGCCAAGGCTTGGAAAACGTCAGCGGATACTAAACTTTATCTTGAGAGCTGATGGCGCAAGGGGTCACATAACACAAGACCGGGTAGCTGGCAGCTACAAATCGAAGTTTGTTCAAAGTTCACCACATTTTTGTGTTTCACGGTATTGTCATTGTCAAGCACACAAAAAGACAACAAAATGTTCCACACGCACGTGTTAACACCATCAAATCAAAACAGCTCAACCAGTTTCACTGAATCATAAGTCTTCCCGCAAAACCTCACGTAACACAGTGTTTTTATAGTTATCGAAAAGCTGCCCTGGTCAAATGTGTGTGATGCTGAGCCTGTCTTGATCCCTTGTCCTATCTGCCAAATTTTAGTTGTCTGTTTTTGTGCGAGCGCTTCACTGTTACAGTGCCATGGGCATAAGTAAGGTATGGTCCAGCTTTAAGAAAATGCATTTCACAGTTTGGATTCCTATTCTGACTTGCATGTTCCTGTGTGCGCCCTTGTTTTTTTAGACTATCAGGTCTCTGGCCAACATGAAGCGCCTAGTCCGACATGAAGATATACTGCTGCTTTCCTTAACTTGAATAGCATATGTGTAGTCTGTCTTACCTGGTGTTCTTGTCTAGACACTTCAAATCATTGAGGAGTATTCTTGAGTGTGAATAGATTAAACATTTAATAAAGTAATGCCGAATGCAAGTTTTTCTTGGAGACCTGATCTAGGTCATTTGTCAAATTGCAGAACCCGGCAAAAGCCGCAGCATCGACAAGATGAAGATGAACGCCCTGAGAGCCAAGGTGCGACAGCTTCAAGAGCGGAACAAGTGGCTGCAAAGAAGGCTGCAAAGACAACGTCAGATGAGGACTGTTGCCGAAGTCGTTGAGAGTGTCCGCTTTCATGTGTCTCCTGCTGTCGCTGCACTCGTTGAAGCCCGGCTTAGAATGAGCAATGTGAGCCGGTTTGGCCGGAGATGGTGCAGCCACAACAAAGCCTTGGCTTTAGGCCTCTAGTTTCATAGCCCCAAAGGCTATAAGTATTGCAGGCGACTGCTCAGGCTGCCATCAGTAAGGTGACTGCAGCTATGGCTTCAGCGTGTGCCACTGAGGGTTGGATTTTACCCTGACATTTTCGAGCTAATAAAGAGGCTGAGAGCTTCTTTTTCTCAAGCCGATCTGGCCTGCGGCATAGTCTTTGATGAAATGCACATAAAAAATAGCTTTTATACAACCCCTCGTCTGACAGGTTCGAAGGACTTGAAGAACATATTGGACAGCAAGGCAAAAAGCTGGCAAACAAGGCTCTCATGTTCATGACGAAAGGAGTCGGAACACCATGGAAGCAGCCGCTTAGCTATTTTTTGCTCACAAAGGCACACCTTCAGGTGCCCTAAAATATCTTCTTTTTTGGTACTACAGCGCCCTTGTGGACGCTGGCCTGGAGCCGGTAGCTGTTGTATGCGATCAAGGGAGCCAGAACGTGTCTCTTTTTTCAAGCATCGTAACTGCAAGAGCCTTATACGTAGAAATCAATGGCAAACCCCTTTTTTCCTTTTCGATGCTCCGCACCTTTTGAAGGGCCTCTCAGAAACATGTTATATAAATACGACTTTAAAGTTGGTGATTACATAGTGAAAAGTTAATACATCAAGGAAGCTTATGAAAAGGACCGTAAACTTGAGATCCATTCTATGCCGAAGCTGAACTAGAAACATTTTATTTTGACCTTCTCGTCAAAGATGTTGGTGAAGCTAGCAGCTCAAGTGTTTAGCAATCACTGCGCAGCTGCAATGTATGCCCTTGTTACTTATCAGCGATTGCCCGCCACAGCTGTTCACACAGCGAGATTCGTTGAAGGAATTGACCGTCTCTTTGACAGCCTAAATAGCTCGCAGAAATTCGCGAAGACGCCATATGTCTCTGCAATGTGTAACGGCTCTATCCATGACGAGTTTATGAAAGGGTGCATTCTGGTTTTTAGGAGTCTGCAAGTACTCGGGTGTAGAAGGCAGCCGCAGTGCATTCGTGGCTTCTGCTTGACAGTTAGGTCACTGCTGCTGCTCTGCAATCACCTCACGGTTAATTACGGCTTTTCCCACCTTTTAACCCGCCATTTGAACCAGGACACCCTTGAAAACACTTTTGCAGTTATACATTCCAAATCCGGTGCAAACACGAACTCCACTTCTCGTCAATTTCAGGCTGCGTTCAGGCACCTTTTGATTAGCAACCTATTTAAGTTGTCGGAAAAATCAAACAGTGCTGACGACATGATGTCTCTCCTTGCTACGTTCCCAGCAGGCCTTTTGGCACCTTCGCTTCCTCTTGCCTTAGGAAGCACAGTTTTTCTTACCACGGCAGACGATTCGCCTTCAAACTAGCCGTCAGCAAAAGAAGATAACAACATGGTTTATTCTGCTGGGAGGCTGGCATCAAAATTCCTCAAGGTTCATTCCTGTGTAGGAACATCCCAGAAATGTGAGCTGAGGACAAAAATTGCGTGTTTTTTTGAAGGAAATCGAGTGCTCTTGTATTTGAGTGTGAAAGGCACTGCCGACTCTGACTTTGGATACCTCTCAGTTCCTTTTGTTTCTTTCAGATTATTTGTTGAAGCTTGTGAGGTAGTCTTCGAGACATGTATCAACAGCCTAATTTCAAAGGAGAGTGTAGGGCGTACTCTTTGTGTCCTTTTTCACCAGAAGATTCCAAAGTATTTGACTGTTTGTGACGAAAGTGTTTATAATAATCTGTTTTCTCTGATTGCCAAGGTCAGGCTGCACTGGTTCATGCGGAAAAAAATGCTGAACTATTTGATACAGCAGCAAAGTGTAAAGCTAGGCAGCAAGTGCACAGGCTACGTACGTGAGACCACCCGGAGTACTTTTTAAAGCAGTGTAGGCATGTTCCATTCGAACCTTTCATTTTCTTCGGTTTCTTGAGGAGTAATGTAGTCTTCTAACTGATTCAGATATATAGCGTTTAAAGCTGTGAAGCAACACTGGCTTATGAAGCAACACTGGCTTGTGAAGCAACAATGGCTCCAAGATGGTGTACTCCACTTGACTTCCTTGACCTGCACCAAACAATCGTTGCGTTGCAGTGTAGCAGCACCAGCAGACGCAAGTTAAAATATTTTTATAATTATGGTACCTTGCCCAAGGACTGCGTAGACAAGTGTAGTTTTTTCTCTGTACTACAATGGTGACCACAGTTGTCCTCGGAACACTTTGAAACCTCTGAGATATTAGTGGCTGCCTATAAACTGCCAATGTCCTCACAACATCCAGCCGATTGTACATTGTCTTATTATGTTATAATGTGCCTTATGTACCGATCTACTAGTTTTCTTCCACCATGACACTTTCGAAATTGTGGATAACGATTGTATGATTCTAGTCAGTAACCTGATTGAATGATTGTAAGTGAATAAAACAAATAAAACGCGACTGTTAATGCGACGTTGGACTTGTATTAGAGTTACTGTAGTGTATTTCATACGCAACACACTCCAGCAATTTGATTCACTATTTTTTGTGAAATTACATCATTCGCTTTAAGGTTTCTCACATATTTCCGAGGGATCCTGAAGGAACAAAGAGCGAAACACTGCGGCTCGAGTTTAACCACAGCGCAAAGACACGATAATGTGACGAAATGAAACTACTCTCATGGCAGGTCGGCTAACAAAGTCGGCTGCAGAAAAAAACATTTTGAACAAAATATAAGAGCAAGGGCAAATAAGGGCGTAAACGATCTAGTATAGAGTAAACATCCCAAGAAAAACACGAGACTGCAGGTAAAAAGAACGACACACACAGTAAAAAGTATCAAACAAAGCTCAAACATGGAGCTATGTTTGAGACTTTTTAGTGTATATGTCGTTCATTTTACCTGTAGCCTCCGGAATTCTTTTGTTTAATTTTCGCGCCAAACCGCACGCACGCATGACGTCACGTTTTTTTCCGGAAGTGTCGTCATTTCCTGTTTATTTTTTGTTCCGCCGGAAGTGTCCCCGCGACTCATAGATGGCGCTAAAGCAGCCCCATGGGCCGCCATTTTTTCGACATGTGGGCTTCTATGGAAGCTTCGCTACCCATGTACATATGCCTTGGTAAGGGTTTTGTACCTATGGCGTTCCAAAACCTACCCGCGTCCAGCGCTTTTCAATCTGAGTTGTGACGTGACACGACCCGCCGGAGTAACTCGGATCCATTTGGGTAAGATTTGGAACACAGCCATTTAGAACAGTGATGCCAACCGTAGGGATCTGTCCCTACGCGTACGGACTTCTGGTGTTCTAGAGCACTTTGTGGGGACGTAGGGACGTCGTGTCTGGTTTCATGGCGGCGTAGGGACTTTCCGTTTGTTCGAGTGTGTGCAAGGAGGTTAGAAGTACTAGGAGGGGGCACGTTGAAATATTGGTGAAGCCTATAGTCGTTGACAGGTTAAGAACGAAGTGGAAGCTCCTCCCACCCCTTTCCACTCTAGTGGAGCGAACGGTGGAGAGGAGGTCAGCCTCCTCTCCAGCGTCCGCTCGGCTGAAGTGGAAAGCGGTGGGAGGAGCTTCCACTTCGTTCTTGACCTGTCACCGACTATAGTCATAAAAAGTTAAAAACGATATTGTGCCCAACGTGACCGCAGATCTCTCTGGCGATTGGTGCGCGTGACATGTCACATGCGAGATGGATGGTTAATTGTAGAAGGATTCCTTGCACGCTTGCGCGAGCTCCGTCCGGTAGGTTTTATCAGATCACTATACTTCTGTTTCAGCTTGGGTCCAGACGCAGCCGATGCTACGAGCGCGAGCGCGTGGCCCTGGACAGTGCTTGCATTGCACGAGCGCGCGTGCTTGGCAGGGACGCTGAAAGCCCGGAGCTCGCGCTTGTAGCATCGCCTGCGTCTGGACCCAAGCTGAAACGAAGTATAGACGAAGGCTAGCTACGGTCACGTGATGTGGTCATGTTGGGCTGATAAGTGAGGAGAGTAAGGAGGAAAATGAGAAAGAGGCGAGGCGTCAAGGGAGCATGGCTTGTCGAGGCTACGCGGATGACGTCATGTCCTCTCCTACCCTTCTATTCTCCATGAGTGTGTGCGTTTTTACCGCCGTGTTTACTGCCGCTTAAGTTTTTTTTTTTTTTTTAGGTTTTGCGTCACACACGGCAACAATCCTCTTCGGCAAAAACAAATCAAAAACTCCGTTGTTGTTTTTTTTTTTTTTGGGGGGGGGGGGATTTTGTAAGGATACTATTCTCCCATTTGACGGAGTGGTTCTCCAAGTTCAGAGTGTGCGGCGTCGCAGACCTCTACGGTATGGGCCATCGGCCTTTCTGCGGCGTCGCGGCTGTCCTGAGCCGGAATAAATATTATTTATTTAAGTGTGCCTGCTATAACTAAAATTTTTGTAACCCTCGTCCTTGAGTATCGAGCCTTCTACCACCTGGCAGGCCGGTAATCGGTTTTATTTCGGGGGGGGGGGGGGGGGAGAGGCGGCCGCCCCCGTCGCCTCCCCTTGGATCCGCCCCTGCCAGGGGGTCACCCCTTTCCGGAAGTTGATTGAGGAACGGAAACTCGAAGGCGAGGCTTGTTATTTTGACGTCATTTCCGCCGTCGAGTTGGTCAAGTCATGACGATACAAAGGTGGCTGCGGTGTAGAAGCCGTGGAACTTCGAAAGGGTGGAAGTGGATGGAGGCAGCATTGGTATGGCGCCTGGATCGCGTCTTCAACTGGTGTGTTTAGCGTCCTATCCCTCCCAAACATCAAAAGTGGTCCCAATGTGGCAACAAATGACGTCACAGATAACCGTTAACAGAAAAGGCCTAGTGACATGCGCTTTTGACGCTGCTCGATTGGTTCTCCAATAGCTCGTAGCGTCGGCCACGTCTGGACTTCGGCTGAAACAAGGTTGTCGTTTTTCTTTTTTACGGTAAGTTTTGACGGCACCGCCTGATTAGCAGCATGCCAAAGGACGAAGCGCTTAGCTGTCGAAAATAATTTACAAGAGAAGATAGCTGAAAGGCATACATTTTTCACGCTCAGAAATAGCGTGTTTATCGATGGACATGACACGGTCATACAATTTAGCAAATGTTGACATTCGAACAATATATTGTATGTACCACACGATGCAGCGTTATCTGAAAAGAATTTATTTGAGAGAGATCTCAAATAACACAGTCATG
Organism: Ixodes ricinus; assembly: GCA_037355805.1. NCBI lineage: Eukaryota > Metazoa > Arthropoda > Arachnida > Ixodida > Ixodidae > Ixodes > Ixodes ricinus. Next base: position 106,506 of record JAZHYW010007857.1, on the reverse strand, counting down.
GTCGACGACAGTCACATCTTGGCGATCGGGCGGAATCCAAGATGACTTCGTTTTGAAACACGTCTTGAGAAGAGCTTCTTTCTTTCTTTTTTTCACATTAGCGCCAAAGCAAAGAAACAGGCGCGATTGACTCCAACCCGAACAATTTTTGGCTATCACTGAGAATGACTCTACGCGGATTATCTCTGGGAGGGGGAGAACAGTTGTCATGGTTCGCAAAATTGCGTCGAGGGCCGTTCGACGTCCTTCCCCTCTTTCGTTTCCCGTGAATATCGAGAAGAAACGCTTGGATGGCAGGCACTTACCAGCCCAATTTCTCAAAGTGGAAGAGAACACAGGAAGGGTACGCAGCATGCTTCCGAAAAATTAAGCGAGAAACTTTCAGGAGGGGCCAGAAAACGTCGAATGCAAACCCGCAAAACATAGGCAGGGAATCGCGCTGAGCGGGTTTCCACAGTCCAAGAGAGTGGCAGAAAATATCTAGCTGATAGGGGGCATGAGAGTCGCACCAGCCGCATCAGCAACATGGCGGCGGCCTAGGAGCCTTTACAGCAGAACTGTCAAGGGCTAGTTTCCCCACAATTGTGTCCCCCACAAAGAAATGAGGAAACCGAACTCTGGACACCCACCGCTATCTATGAGCGAGGGCGGCAGCAGGCACGTAGCCAGGATTTTGTTTCGGGGGGGGGGGGGGGGGCGCCTATGACAAAATGCTGTATGAGGGGAGGGGAGAGGAGGTTCCAGCAAAATGGAAGATTTCGGGGGGAGGGGGGGCCGGGCCCCATGCCCCCCCCCCCCCCCTGGATACGTGCCTGGCGGCAAGCCATGTATCTGGTTGCCGCCGTTGCTCATAGATGGCGGCAGCCTCTCCGCTCTGGCTTGCCGACTTGCGGCCGGCCATTACTTTCCATTGTGCAGCTCCGTTGGTCTTCCTTCTTCACCGGAGTGGGAATGCTGAAAGTTTTTGGAAAGAGAGGACAGCCGATATCGCTGACTTTCTCTTGTCTTACCGCGATACCAAGCCACAGAAGCGGGCCTAGGCGAGCCTCCACAAAGGCCAATGTTGGGTGGAAGAGCACAGTCGGACATAAAATGGCAATAACCTGTCCTGCTGTGGTAACGATGGATCGAAGTGATCAAAATAAGAGGAAACAAAAACTGAAGGTCGGCGATGGCGGCGACTATGCAGCCCTATCCGTAAAGCCCCTTCATGTTTCAAAAGTAGTGCAAGGTTCGTCGATGCAAGGGCTGCACGTGCAACGTGCAGCCCTTGGGAAAATCATGGCGGCACAGCGCAGCACTGAGCAAGATTTTAGACGCCATGAATTTCCCAGAAGCGGCGCGCGGCACGTGCCTCGAGCATTTCTACAACAATGAATGGCGCCACTTTTACCTATCTGCATGCAGTGTGTGCGCGGCTGCTGAGCGCGTGCTGACGGCGAACTTCCGCAGTCCTTTTGAAACCTGCATTTCGCACCATGCAGATTGTTGAACTTGGCAGGCTATTAATGTGAGCTCGTTCTGAGCATGCGCTCTAAACATCGCTTTCAAATAAGCCGTCCAGTGAATACCCCCTCTTAGGGAGAACCGTCAGTACCCAGCAATGGCGACACCTGCAAGCTATATTTGTAAGATATTCACTGGGTGCCATATTTGAGCGCGTTGTTCACAGCAACGTTACTGGAGCAAGCTCAGTTTCACAATCACAGCTCCGTCTGCGACGTGGGCTCAGTGGCGGTCACGAAAACTAGCAGCGCTGCAGTCGAGTCTTACTTCCGGATTGTCTAGCGCGCCAAGTTTGAATAGCAACACTTGAGCTTGGGCGAGTTGGTGATTCATTCTAACACTTCACAGCGCAAAGAAACAGGCGCACACAACTCTAGATCCGACTGCAGAGCCGCTAGTTCTCGTGACCGCCACCTGGGCCACTCGCTTCTCGCAGGTGAGAATACGGAGCTGCGAAACTGGGCTCGCTCCAGTAACGTTGGTTCACAGCGCATCGCAGCGGGGGGCGGGAGGGGGGGGGGCATGGTTGGCTTGGCAGAGGTCCTCGCATCCATAGATCAAGCTCTCATATACCTAACGACTGCAAAGAACGGCGATTTTGATGGTGTGGAATGTACGTCGAGGAAACACTGTGGAAATCAACATATACAACGTATAGTTGACTCGTTAGTGTTCTCCGCCGAGTCACATTCAGGACTAAGTGGCTCCACGAGAGAGCCATATACTGTGGCGAACTGGCGCCGCTCCTCAGAAGCCGATGACGTGGCAGCATTCCAACGGAGCTTTACATACCGCCACCAGGCGCAATATTGAAATCTAATTATTCGTTTTAAAATTAATTTTCTTGACTTTTCTGCCGCCAGCACAGAAGCAGTCTAGACTAGTGTTTCTGGGCTGCCGCCACAACATAAACCATATCTAAACAAAGAAATATAAGCAAAAATTTCGTTTCCGTTCCGCTTTAAGGTCCCATTAGTGACAGTAAGCTCTTGTTTCAACCTATTGTGAAAACCGTGGAAACGAGCCCGTGCCAAGAGTTGGAGAAAAATATGTGCAGAATTGCCCTATTGTGGTGCCGCTTTAGGGCCCCTAGCTCTCTAAACATTTCTGTTTATTTTCATTCGTCATGAAAAGTACGCATATGCTCCAAATGTGAAGTCGAAATTTCGGTCCGTATGGGCGGATATACCGCACCGACATACGAGAGTTATCGTTGTTATTAATGCCCCTCAGTATTGTTTTTCCTCCGAATTTTGAGAAAATGGCCTGGGAAAACGGGGAAAAGTTGGGGGAATTCGGAAGTGCAATTATGCAAAGTCCCCGGCCATTCAGAGTTCGTGCAGCGATGCCGGAAAGGCGTGTCTCAGTAACGATGCAGGGGCACATTACTCGCAGGCCCACGGCGTCGTAGCGATGCACGCGCCGACAGTGATTCATGGAGATCGGCATTCCTCGCCTTCGCCGCCGCCGCCGCATGCAGTCGCCTTGGAGAGCCGGGAACGTGCGAATTTGATGCGATGTCATTTGATCGCGGTATGCTGGTGACGCGCCGACACGCCCTGGAGTGAGGACTGGTCCGTGCACGCTGGCTGTGGTGCAGCTTTTTTGTCCTCGCATCTTTGGCTTGGTTCCTGGACGCGTTAAAGGTCGTGTTGCGAAGACATTCTAAATTGTTGTAACTCCTAGCAAATCGCTCTCTTGTAACTTAGGACTGTCACACGAGTGCCGTTTCCAACCTCCGGGTCCAACCTCCTTCGCTGGGTGACGTGGAAAAGAAAGAGCTCGAAAGTACGCTTACGTGGCACCGGCCCTACTCCGTACCAAAGGGGCTAGCTACCTACCACCCAAAGGAGCGAACTCCACAAAACCTCTTGTCCGTTTCCTAAAGCTGTCGTCGCACTGTTCGCATCAATCACGTTGTTCGCCGAAGACTCGATGAAAGAACGACCTGTGGACGCGCCTCAAGAACCTTCCAGGCACGTTCATGTTATGTCTGCTGACAGTGTTTTCTATGACGCCACGCAAGTGTGGGAAAAAAAAGGAAAAAGTTGCTCTTTTTTATGACCTGCCTGCTTCCTGAACCACTCTAGCAGCTAAGAAGTTTTACGGGCATTTGGCTCTTAATGGCTTCTATAGCTTCGTTCCAGCTTAAAGGACTTTGCGAGGAAAAAATTATATTGTCCCAATATTTCGGTTACTATTTCATCGATGTTTGTTGGTGTGTTAGCACATTTTCAGGCAAATCGGGGACTACGAAGAGGACGCCGGAGTACCCCTGTAAGTCCAGACGCGGCCGACGCTACGAGGTCGAAGGACCAATCAAGCGGCGTCAAAAGCGCTAATCACCAGGCCTTTTCTGTTTATGATTGGCTCAGCGATGACAGAACACATAGCGAACACGCGCATGCGACAGCGATTGCGTCGCTGTCGCTAGCGCCGTCGCCGACGGCCTCGAAGTGCCGCGCCCTCTGCCTTCGCAAACCGCGGCTCCACACTGTCCGCGGGCCTGCTTCTTTGGTTTTTGGTAAAACTACTCCGTTGGCGGCGGTGGAGGAAAGAGGGCGTGCAATCGCGAGCGAGTCGAAAAAAAAATATTATTTTAGTTGGTTTCACATTTCGCGAGTCCGAAAATAAGGAGAACACCATCTTCCCGAGGGAAACCAGGGGGTGATGCGGAGCATCGTGTTGGTTCCGAGGAAAGAGTGATTTGCGTGCCGACGTCGAGAGATGGCGCCACCGACTGCCCTAGCGTGACCCCCTACGCGAGCCTTCGTCGCGGCTCGCGGCAGAGAAACTTGGAACGCTCGCCGCTCGCCGTTTATTTTTTTTTCACACTTGAAGGAGAGGAGACTAGAGGAGGAGAGTGCGCGTGCGCGCGCGGTGTGAGTAGAAGCGAACGAACGCGCAGTGCACGCAGCTGGTAGAGAGAGAGAGACGGAGAGAGTAACACGCAGCTGTTGGAGAGAGGGAAGGAGGAGAGTTGCGCGTGCGTAGTGTGAGTGCGGACTACAAGGCCGCGGGACATAGACCCGAGCAAGAGATGCTCCGCATCTAAAAAATCCTTATTTTTCTACGGCCTAGTGCATCTGCTCTCCTCTTTTTCCGTGTCTTTCTTTGTGACCGCCTTGTCCCCTCACTGAGTTCTAAGTTCACAGGTGGTGTTGATTCAGATTGGTTCAGAGGCGCTAAGAGCGTTAGAGCTTTAGACATGTCCGTTCGGCTTAGGAGCAGCGAGTTCGGCGGTTGAACTGCTCTTGATCGACCGAAGCAACAGGAGTCAGCGTGTTCTACGGTGTAAATGTACAAGTTCTTTTACATTGTCTCACCGATTAGCCATGGACTAACCGTAGAGACTGTGCTAACGCGAGACGGTACCCCTCACTTCGCGCCCGCTACCTTGTGGCGACTTAGTCCACGCGGTATGTGACAAATTTAGCCAATCCAGTCCGACTGCTAACCTGGTGCCTTTGTGACGTGCATCACGCAACAAGCATCACACGTACACCACACGACACGCCGGTCGTGAGGTCGGAGCGCGTGGTGCGAGCTTTCACCCGGCGTACTCCTTGTTACGTTTTTACTATTGTTCCTGCTTTCCTTTTTTTTTTTTTTGAGTGTGTATGGGGGGGGGGGGGGGTCGCGCTGTTCCGGACGAATTACCCCCGAAATAAAATTATGGCTACGCCACAGCACGTCACGCATGATTAGTATACCAAGTTTGACATTTTGACTCTGGCACTATAGAGCCAATTAATCGTTATCTACAGGAGGTGCTGCAGAGACACGCACGTCCGCATTAAACGCGCTTTGTGTGTATGATAGATTGACAGTCGTAGCTGACTGAAGTTCATTAATCACACTTCGGTAATCAAAAATGCGGTCAGCTGAGCAATGGATGCCGCTGGCGCGAATTTTTGAGGGCCTATGTTTCCATTGCTCATCTTTCCATCTAGTAGTAAAACTAAAAAAATCCCCCCCCCGAACTAGAGGTGGGCATTTCATGAAATTTCAACAGTGTGTTACCACGGGAACAGCGCAGTGAATGTTAAATCGGTTAAGGCAATGAGACTGGGGTTTACAATAATATGAAAAACCGAAAGTTTAAAAAAGTAGAAAGCACAAAAAGCTTCTTTACGTCCGAAGTGCACCACAGTCTCGAATCAAATTGCATTGCGGCAATAAATTTGTTTCATACGGTAACATAGCAATGCTAGCACATTACTTGCAACGTTAAGCAGCGTTTCAGCTTGTTGCACAAGGGCGAGAGGTTCCCGCCAGCACTGCAGTTCACCATCCAAACTCCGTCGGTATGTTTCGCAAGCCCTTGGCAGTTAGAGCTCTGTCGGGTGGTACTACTACCAGGGCGGAAATTAAGGAAAACAAATTATGCGATCAGCGAGGCCGCAGTAGTGCCCGGGGTTGCGACGCCGGAGTCCCACGGGCGAGCGCGGGAGTCCGTTGTAGTGCCCGCTGTACACGCGTGGCACTGCGTTGCGCAGGCCCGCCGCCGCTAATGGGCGCTACAAGGGAAAGGCGGGGGCCTCTTCTGTCTCGCCGGCCGGCGGACGAGTGCGCACGTCGAGTTCCAAAACTAATCGAGGCCCGCTGGGCGCGGCTTGCCTTTCGGCGCCGGCGGCACGAACAGGACAAAGTCGGGGCCTGCATCCGCTGCTGCGGCCGACGGACCGAGTACTTGTCAACCGGCGTGCTACACCCTTAGAAGAAAGGAGGCAGAAAAAAGAAAAGAAATTGTTTTATGGATTGGAGGAAATGGGCTCGGAGCGTAGTGCATCTAACTTGCATCGAAAGAAAAAAGAGCTTTATTGATGGCCATTGAGGGCAAAGGTGCCGTTCCTTGTCGAGCATCACCGCTTTGCTTCGGCCGAGTGTTGGAGGCGTCAAAGACTGGCTCAAAAGCGTTTTCTTTTTTCTTCGGTAGTAATCCTTCTCCGCCAGAGCTCCAGAGCGGTGTATGTGTGTGTATGTGCGTTTGTGCGCCGAGTGTGGATGGAGAAACTCGTTCTCGGCAATTACCCACACGAATCAATTCTTATCGAACAAGTGCCACATACATTTGTGGGTTTTGTTGGATATGGTAATGATGGAAAATGGCGTTTCACGAACTAGAACGAGCCTCGAAGCCTTATTGTCTGAATTCGGGGTTTTCGGTTTCAGTCAGGGACAGGATAAGAACGGCAGAATGTCTTCTTCGCGGACACCCAACCTCTGAGGCGAGCTCGTTGCCGAGTCCTGCTATGATTTGGCCGCGTGTGCACGTCCGAAGCTCGCCAGACTCCGAGGATTTAGCGAAGAAAGAAAGCTCGCGCTGGAGGCGGGACAACTGAGAGACCTCTCTGCGTCACTCCCATCCTGTCAGGGGCACCTGTATGCTTGTTCTGCATGTCGCGTGTCCCGGTAAAAAAGCTCCTTCTTCGGCTCATGATGGTTCTCGTGAACAACGGCTTCAGTTTGCTTGCTTCGAGAGCTACATCAGACGCGAGAGAAAATAATAAAATGATGATTTTGGTGTACAAAGTGCTATATACGTGAAACTATGCATACACAATCAAGCTTTAGAAAACCTATAATAATAATAATAATAATAATAATAATAATAATAATAATAATAATAATAATAATGTTTATTTTATTTTTCAATAAATTGTGGACCGACAGGGCAAATTACTTCAATACGAAGCTTGACGAGCCCTGAGCGCCATCGGCAACGGTACAAATCACTTTGTCAAAGCAATACACAATTCACAAAACATATTATTACAGTAATAAAACTAAGAGCACTAATTAAGTTAGTACGAAATCTATATTATATGTTCAAACATTCGAGACATTGTGAATTTCCGTCATGAGTAAATTCAAAACGTGAAATATCTGTCTCGTATTGAGCAACCCATTCCTCTTCCACGTCATTGCTTTCAAACCAGTCATCTGTCCTGAATATACAGTTCCTTCTTTCAGGAAGTTTCAAAACAAATCCTCGTTGTCATGGAAGAGGGACGAGATAAGGTCCCTTGATACTTATTTTACAAGTAACGACAACCAATACAAATGACAAAGCACATTCCTCTGGAACAAAATGGCGTCATTCAGTTCAGACCTCTGCTGTGTACCGCCATTCACTTCCTAAAACCTGCATCGTCACGCAGTCAATGCTTCAAAGAATGTCGCTACTTGTGGCAAGCCTTTATCTGGGATAGAGCAAGACGACAAGAAAGTTAACGTGAGAAGTTCGCGCCGGTTGACATTTTTGCACAGGGGGAAGGGAGGAAAAAAAGCTCGTGAAGACATCTGTCGTACACAGTGTGGGGTGCATGACTGTGAGAATTCACTCCGTTCCAAGTCCCCCTTACACGCCGTTAGCGCAGAAACGTTCTTCGAGAATCACGACATAACAGTTTATTGGAGAACCGGAAAAATAAAGTGTTTATTTAATTTCGGAGCAATTAACTCTAATGGGGACAGTACACCCTCGATTGGGCCAACAAGCTGTGTGTATTGGTACTGGCGCCCGTATGGGTATTCGAACGCCGCCGGCGAACACGTCATATGTTCATATTATATTTGAACTCGACAGTGTTATTCAGCACGTGTTCTAATCGGTGTGAGGAGCTCTTAAATGAACCATGAAACGATATCGGGTAGAAATGTTCATGACTTTGCAGGGCGTACTGGTCCTAGTCGGACCCGAGTATCTCCGCACAGACCGCCATTGATTTAGAAGTTCTTTTGTCGCTGTGAAATTGCGAGATAAAACGGCAATATTTCTTTCAGACTTGCCTTCGCTAAGCTTAATGACGTAATTGTGGTATCGAAATTACCCTCCTAACGACAGTCGAGGACGGCTCATGAATTGGACACGAGACTGCGTGAGCCCTCGACTTCGGCTCGTAACAATCAACGCCTCGGGGGACACTTGGGTACTGGCTCGTGTCCAGCCACTGCGGTGATGACAATAGCCGAACTCTAACACATGCCTGGAGCTCAGCACGCGTTTTCTACTTTGCCAACCCCAGCTCATCGCTGTGATTAACGGTGGCGGCATAGGACAGGCACCAGGCTACATGACCGCTTGTTCTGGCTCCAAGTTGAGGAAATGAACGATGCTCATATTTCTCTTTTTTTTTTTTTTTTGCGATTGCCATCGCCTAAATAGAGAAACTGAAGACAAGTTTATTCAGTTCTTAACGTTAAGGAGTGATTCTAAGTAGTATGTAGCGAAAGAAGAATAATCGTTTCATGGCTCATTTAAGGTGGGTGTGGTAAAACGTCACAGTTTTGACGTTTCGGCCTCTGAAAATTTAGCTTATCAAAGACCAGTTTTTTTTTGTTGTTTTTCATCTCGCTTTTTTTTGCTAATGCACTGGTTCCTGTTTTGTTACACGCGCGGATACTTTTGTAAATTAAGTAGCTTAGACTCGAGATTCAGCATCAAATGCTGCGTGGACGCGGGTGAATTCATCTCAACACGCCTGCGTTCGCAGAATCAAAAGGAGATAAGACTCCGACCAGTCCAATGTTGCCGACTGCTTCTTAATGTCCATCCATGTTACTTTGGTCTTAATTTTACTTTTTTTTTCTAATGTAATATCTATTTTTTCTATTGATTAATCCGGTCTTTAAAAAAATAAACTGCAGCAACAATAACCTAAAAGTAATAAGGAGAAATAAAAAAAAAAAGAAACGAAGGCATACATACACACGCACAAATACGAGCGGAAAAAAAAACAAGATGGCACTTTTGTTCGAGGGGTCATTAAAAACGTAATTAATCTGGTTCCGCTCATTACCGGGCGCAGCTATATCGGTTTTCGTTGTCTCCCCGCGATGGATGAGGAAATGAAACTTCTAATAAAATAAAATAAAAACTATAGCTGCAAATGGAAAGTTTTGAGGCTGCAAAAACAAGTTTCGGTTAAAACAAAATGACAACGAGAAATAAGGGAGTGAGTTCAGGCTGAGAGAACATATCGACTAGAACTTTTACTCATAAAAATACGCTTCAAAGCAAAAGACGAAATGTTATAAACTGAGGAGAAAATAGGAGGGTCTAGTTCGGATGTTAGCGCTCTCTCTCTCTCTCTCTCTCTCTCTCGCTAACTTCCGTGGACTTCTCGGTGTGGCTTCTCTGCGACCGCGGTCGAAGTGTACGCGATATCGACGACGCAATTAGAAGCATGCCCGGGCATCGGTTTTCCATCGAGAGAAACGGCGCGCCGGGATAGGAGAGAGATAACGCGCTAAAAGAACGAATACACAAAACGAGAAACACAAAAACCTCCCGAAGGCACCTGGCACCCGTCAAAATTTCTCGATGGCTTAGGGCCTTTTTTCACCTCGTGTAATCATGGACGTTCCATTTTATAAAGCTTCTTTCCGGGTGCTCTTTTTTGGGTAGAACATTTTAGTGATTCGGCTCACGACTTTGCGTAAAAATAAACACCGCGCACACGAGGACATAAAAACTATAATTTATTAAAAAAAGGTAAAGGCTTTACTCCAAGTTGTCCTCGCGTGTTTAATGCTGTTTCATTTTTTTAATTTTTTTTTCTTTCACGTGCGGTTTTTTTTTTTTAGTTTTGGTTGAAGGGAACAATCTAGAAAATGGAAGATTATGTTATGTTATTTTATGATATTCCGATAGGAATCGTCAACTATAATTTGCGATATTAGTGTTTTTCATCGAACGTTTTGCACCGCCAAAAATGAGCCTAGCTGTTGCACGAGTACTAACTTCAGCGCTCCACCGCGCTTCAAACGTGCTCCAAATCTTTCTGGAATTCGATAATTAAGTGGTTTTCGACGACGTTCAGCAAGCTTTCGATTAGAAGGATTTGCTTATTTTCACTATTTAAAAGTAACTTAACAGATTATAGTTAATTATGCCACTAATTACTTTGACGATTAGCTCCCTGTATTTTGTCCTCCTGACCGTATAACTCACCTGCACAATCCGAATTAGTGTAGCTTCAATGGTTTAAAACACACATACACACACACGCACACGCGCACACACACACACACACACACACACACACACACACACACACACACACACACACACACACGCACGCACAGACACACGCACACACACACACACACACACACACATACACACACTGTAAATGTATCGTATAGCCAAAGTTTGGGCAGTCTTAGGAGACAAAGTGGTTGAGAGACCCTTAAGCTCAACCACACTGTCCTCCCCCCCCCCCCCCCCCCCCCAAAAAAAAAGTGTTTAAACTTTTTTTACCAATTTTTAAACAGAAAATCAAAGCACAATAACGTAGTTTAACACAGATATTGATATTAATTTTCTCCGTGATATAAACCTCGATTGACAGGACCCGAAACTTGAAGAAGAAATCGGAAATCACAGAGAAGATGCAAGCGAGCTGGTGAACTTTCAACATTGTAAAACCCGAGACTTGGGACAAAAAAAAAGAAGAAAAAGGGGACAATATTAAGACAGAACACAGAAAAAGTGGACAATACAGACCTGTGTCTGTATTGTCCCTTTTTTTTAGGTTTCGGGTTTTATGATGAAGAAATAAGCGCTGACTTGCAGTTGTTCTTCGACGCGTCAGGCCTAAAGAAACTATAAAAAATTGTAATCTAAGTCCCGCAACACGGAAAAATGAAACAACGAGTTACGGGGCATTTTATTTATCCTTGTCTCATACTACCGTGCACACACGGGCAACTCGAATGCCATTTACAACGAATGACATTTGTATGATCGGCGAATCAGCTCCCAATCTGTCGCGCGTGGAATGCGCTACGCCCGGAGTGTCGCGCGCTGATTGGCCGTCCGCCCAAATGTCATTCGTCGTAAATGGCATTCGAGTTGCCCGTGTGGCACGGGTATCAGTGTTTAGGATATGACGTTTCATCACCAGCTATAGCTTGCGTACGTTCTATTGCAAAATTCAGAAGCGATAGTTCCGCAAAGCTGGCTTCCCCTCACGAGAAGTTAATCAGAGGAGAAGCCAGCTTGCGGGCACTGTTCACGCGCCCTCTTCATCACAAAAACTTCTGTTACTCACCGGGAAATTTAGGTATTCTTGGGTTACGTGACCAGCCCCGTAGGTACAAGAAGGTACCTAGCGGCACGGGCGTTCGTCGTGAAGTGAAGCTGCCACGGGTACTTGCGGGTGGGAGCACAGATCGAGGAAGTTGCGTCGTCCAAGCCGTTCGTACACTAATCGCGTTTTCCGAATGAAAGTAAATGTTGAAGATGTACAGTGCTCAACGAAACGAAATGGACCAGCGGAGAGCGTGGCCTCGCATACGTGCTGCGGCATCTGCCGGTAGTACCCGTGCGATTTGGTGTCGCGAGTCACACGTGCGCGTAGCTGAGCCAAGCAGTCAGGAGCTGTTCGCGCTGGGGGTGCGGACAGCTGCACCCCAAGGATGATTACTAGAAAGCATGAAATTTCAAGTTTAACAGCCTTTTTTATCGCCTCATGACACTCGAAATTTGTTTATGGGGGCGCAAGCTTTGTCTGCGTCTTGCACAGGGATTGCGATGCTGCCAGAACGCCGAGCTCTTATTGGCTTATTGAGAAACATAGTGGGTAAGCTCAAGGCATCTAGCGTTGAGGTCTATACCCACTATCCTTTCAATCAGAGCCAATCAGAGCTCGGCGTCGTTCTGACGTCACTGTAACTCCTGCGAGAAAGAAGAAGACGACTTGCTCTCCGCATTCCCCTGTCCTTCGGGATATGTGGATAAGGTTATGTTGCCCCCAAATACATATAAAAAAATAAAACAGGGGAAAAGGATGGGATTTTGTTTTAATCAAACTGGGGGGGGGGGGGAGGGAGGGGAGGGAGGGAGGGAGGGAGGGAGGGAGGGAGGGGGGAGAGAGAGAACACACGTGCCATGACACTACATATTTATTTAGTATAAACTGTGACCTCACTCCCAGTGATGATCACGCTTTTCACAGCTTTAAAGCTGAAAATAAATATATGTGCAAGCTGCTCACGAGGGGAAAAAACACGTGGTCATGCTGCAAGTGTATGGCCAGCGTGTGATATACTAACAGGGGTTGTGCCCCTTGGGCTAACAGTCACTGAGTGCTTGGCTCAACTGTGCGTATGTGCGGCTCGCGACACCAGATAGTACGGCGTCTCCCGGCAGATATCGCAACAGGTACGCAGAAGCCCAAGAGCCACCTATACTGCGAGAGTGTGGTATGCATTGAACATGGTGAGCTGTGTCTTTCGTGTGTCCTTGTCTCCTGTGTCTTTGTCTGTTTTGTCTACCACGTATTTCTGTCTACTGTGTCTATCGTGTCTACTGTGTCTACCGTGTCTTTGTGTCAACTGTGTCTTTGTCTCCTGTGCGCAGTATTTCACCATGTTCAATGCATACCAACTTGCCCAACTCACCACCTTGGTATACTGGGAGAGTTTGGCATTCTTTTGAACATGCCTCCAGTCTAACAACCACGGCAAGAGATCTGCCAACTAAATGTCTCTCTCACTATATTGTAGTATTACTAATTCATGACGCACTCTGGATTAGCCATGTCTGCATGATGTGTCATTGCACTGAAAGGGTCTCTCGTTAACGTTAGCGCGTTTGGCACTTTCCGCACAATCAATTGCTCGGACTTTCTTACCGTCTTTCATTCTATTTTCTTGTCTCAAAAAAATACTTTTCTATATTCCCACCGCAGACGCAATTCAACACCACGCAAAGTGTTTGTTGTGCAGGAACTGCGAACACGTGATCTAAATTGCCTGACCTTTTTTTGATTGAGAAAACATGTTTTGTTTAAAAGCAATAAGAAAGAAGCTTTTCTTGTTACTTTTAAAATTAGAGATGGACAAAAGAGAGTTGTCTTCGAATGCCAGTGATCAATTAAAGGCGGCGAACGAGAAACGTTTTCATGACGCTACTTGTAACTGCGAATTTAAGTGGGCTCGCTGAGAGTGGAGTGGCGAAACGAAAAATTGCGGTGGCTTAGCTCGGCTATGCCAGGATATACGTAGCGTGAGCTTATGCGCACAAAATGAGAGGCGCTATCAAGCGGCTCCGGTGCAGCGTCAGACTTGGCTACTGCGCAACGGAGGCGGACAGCTGGGCACGCGGCGGCGCCAGTGCGTCTGCCGCGGCTATGACGTCTCGACTGCGAAGACCGGCGAGCGCGCGCGGTGGCGCGGAGCCCGCGGCGGTGGCGGCTCCGGCACGCCAGCTGTGCGCCGTGTGACGTCACTGCTCCTCGCCTTTGCGCAGATCGGCGAGGCGCGCGCGGTGGTGGCGGCATAGAGTTATTACAATAAACGCTAGAGGCTCAGCTGGCGCTAGTGTGCTGTTGCATTTTGAAGCAGACAGCAAGCAGTCAGAAGTTGACTTCCGGTAATGCCTTTTCTATGGGAAAAAGCTGTCGGCCTCCCTGTGTATCCCATAGGAATACACCCAGGAGGGCACAAATATGTAGACTGCATGCTGTCTGCTTCAATTTGCAACCGGAAGTCCCGTAGACACTAGCGCCAGCTGAGCCTCTAGCGTTTATTGTAATAACTCTATGGGTGGCGGAGCCTGCGGCGACGGCGGCTCCGCCCCGCCAGCTGTGCGCCGTGTGACGTCACTGTTCCTCGCGCTTGCGCAGCACGGAGCACGGCTCATTATGAGAGCCACGCGAAACTGCTCAACCTCGGCCAGTGTAGCTCACGCTACAAAACGCATCTTCATCCTATGTTACGGTGAGGTCAGCTTGTTCCAGCAAGTTTTAGCGGGTCACAAGCTCGACCCATCCGCTGAACTCACAGTATACACGGCTCTAGCGAAGCCCTCTGGCGAGGCCACGCGCTCCGCTGGTTCGTTTCGTTGCAGCCCTGGGGGCCCTAATCAACGTGGCGGGACCATGGGACCGGGGCATCACCGCCTGCTGCGATTGGTCAGAGCCGTACCACCGACCAATCGGAATAGGCGGCGATGTCCCGCTCCCTTAACCGCCGTGTCGATTAGTGCCCCTTAACTACAGCGCGACACTGTACACGCTAACACACGATCGCCGATTTTTTTTTTTTGTGTTTTTTTATAATTACAGGCTGCCATCAAAACTACTACTTCTACAGTAGCACGTGCTTATTTGGGTACCAACCTGCGTGGTGTTCCCGCCAATAACCTTTAGGAGTCAAGTCCTTCTGACAGCGTGGTGCAATGTAAGTACAAAATGGTACCCAAACAATTGTACGAAAAGTAAACAGTTACTTTTTATTTCTGAGTTCTGTGCTGGCGTTTTGGTTGCAGCCCTCTCTGTCTAAAACCTCTTCTGTTGTGTGTCGTTATCACTGAATCTTCGCCTGCTCGAATGCGGAAGGATTGTTGCTGACGCCGTGCATGAATACAAAATTAGCGGCAGTGTACCCGTTCCAGAATGTATGTTTATGCAGCGCAACATTTGCACGAACGATTTTCTCATGCTGCATTAACCTGCTTCGTTTTGATCCGATGTAACAATGTATGAAACAGCCTACACCATTTTAGTATATCTTTATTTGAACTGCACGGCATATGCGTGTTTTTGTTTTTCTCGATATTTTACGCACATTTGGTGTCGGGTCATTCGTTCGCTTTGATATTCCCCGCAACGCCATCGCGCTGTCGTTAAAAGGCGACGATTTGTCTCGAAAATCATTCAGACTTGTCTCACAAGATTTAAGGAGGGGCGTGCGAATTCAAATCGAATAGCGCAGTGTTCTTCCTACCTTGAACAGTGTGGAGGGCGCGCGGTATATCGCGGCTCTCTCTTTTACTGTGAAGGCAGCGAATGATACGGCACATTTTAATACGAACTACTATTCGCCCATACCTAATTTTAAGTTATGTTTTGTCCTCCCCCCAAATTAATTAGACGTCGTAAAGCAGACGCATACATCTTTTTTAGACAAGATATTGCGCCCCGGCGCCACGAAAGCGCAACGCCTGGCCGACGCTAATGCTGCCAAGCACGCACTGGCGGCGCAGTGTACTTTCCCAACATGGGACCGGCCACGTGACCTCAACCTTTCTTGCCCTTCTTCCCTGTCAGGAAAAGATGCCCACGGCGATTGACTAACCGACCCAGGTGAGGCTTGTACACGTGACCCAAGTAAAGTATTTAACTACGGTAGTATCAAAAGTTAACGCGCTCCAAATGTACTTGATTCTTAATTTATTAAACCAACTACGACATTCAGCTCGCACCCAGCAGCCATGGACTCTATTAGGGCCGCCAGGAATGCTACAATCACTTTCTCAACTTGGGAAATAACTGTTTTTTTGTTTTCCTGGATGCGTCAAACTTTTTTTTTCTTTTTTGCAGTTGGCGGCGGTTGCTATTTGGGCGTGCCCGTCTCTGCCGCGAGTCCCTTTTCACGCTGCATGTCACGTGCACGCATGCGCCGTTCCGCTCTCCTTCTCTCCGAAGCGTCTTGGGGTCCGTCGGTGCGGAATAATCGCATTGTGACTCCGGCCGGAAATTTAAATCCGATTTTGAATGGGAAGAGCTAATCCGGGCCCCGACGGAGGCGACCCTTCTCCCGAACAGCCAGCGCCATCTGGTGGCACAAAGCTAGATCCGCGAGAGTGGTCTCAGCCGTCGGCAGCGCACGTTGACCCGTGCCGCCATTACGCTCCTACGGGACCGCTTTCGAACGTACTTCCAAGTTACTTTCGCTGTCTCGGGAAGGGGACGCGCCTTGGGCGTCGCCTCGTCAGTCAAGAGGAAGGTCTGGTGCCGAGCTTGTGTTGTTGGGCCACTCGCTGGAGCCGACGCCGCCTCGCAGATGGCGGGCCTTTTTGTTCCCTACGACCTGCAGGAAACAGAATTGGCGCTTTTATTTATACAGTTTCGTTATTTTCAGCCACTGTAGATTACACTAGGTCGGCGAAGTTTGAAGGATTTGATTTAAGAATATCATTAGCCGTCGTCGTCGAAAGATCGTCACAATCACCTCATTTTGTTGCGCTGTTCCGGCAACGCGATTGAACTCGGCGTACGCAAGCAGCGCGTGCAATTCTTTTTTAATTATTACCGTATTTGCTCGAGTAATAGCCGCGCTGTTTACGAACAATTCTTGTGTACTCTTAAAAAGTCTGCGCGTCTACTCACGCACAACACTCGGAGCAAGCAGCGCAACTTACGGAGCAGCTCAGCTGAATGACGATGCCGAAGCATATATGTTCGAACCAAAAGACGCAGTCTGAGTTGTGACATTAAGCAATGCAAGCGTGACCTCTTGCATTGCTTAAATGTCACAACTCAGTCTGCGTTTTTTTGGTCTAAACAGATGTTTCGGCATCGTCATTCGCTGAGCTGCCTCCGTAAGTTGCGCTGATTGGTTCTCCGAGTGTTGTGCGTGAAAGTAGACGCACAGACGTTTTTAAAGTGTGGGTCTGCTTTCCCGCAGAGCGCGGATATAGCCAATCACCGCGATCGGCAGAAAATTGGCAGCGATTTACGGGACAGAGATAACGCCTTCACGCGAAAATACCGTCTGCTCGCAGATCGCATCTTTACGGATCTCAACCTCTTTATTCGCTGCGTTTTTAAGCAGAACGAGATGATTGGCTGTATGTGTGTCCTGCAGCAAGTAGACGCGAGGGCCTTGTTTGTAACATGTGCGGCTATTACCCGAGCAAAGACGGCACTGCCACTTGACATTACATTTTTTTATGGTTCCAATTGGTGTCTCATTGATGCGAGTTATATGATGATACACTGACCCGACAATATATTTTTTAATTTTTCGGCGTGTGCAAAGTTTTATAAAATATTAAGTAATAAAAATAGTACGCGGTAATGTTCCTGGCTTTTACTTTGCGTTTTCAGCAGAGGACGACAGCAGAATATGCAGACAGCCCGTTGCATCGAGCTACGTCTCAGAATAAAAACAAAGTTTAAGTACATTCTAGCGCAACAAGGAGTGGAGTCGGGCTGGTTGGTTCGGAACTGGAAAAATGAAAGACGTTTACATTCCCTGTAATGCCGAACTAGAGCGCAGCTATTGGGGGGAGGAGGGAGAGGGTACGGAGAGGAGGGTATGCCCCTCGTCCGTACCCTCTCCTTGTCCCTCTTCCTTCCCCTCCTCCTCCCCTCCTCGCCCTCTTCCATCGTGACGTCACTCGTGACTCTAATGACCCTCGCGATGTCACTCGTGAAGGTCACGTGAAGGTGATGACCTTCACGAGTGACCTTCGTGACGTCACTCGTGACGTCACGACATGGCGTCATGTGTGACGTCATTATGGGAAACGTTTCATAATGCAACGCGCGGTTACGCCGACGGCGACGGCGGCGCCGCTCAAGCCGGAAACAGGCGCCTAAGAGCTGCGCTCTAAAAACGGCGCAAAAGACGAAAGACTAGTGGAAGGACTTCTGCACGATACAGCAAGTAAACATGAAGTGCCTCGGGACATTTTGTGTTGAGGCAAGACAGAGACCAACTCAAGACCAGGTGTCTTGCCGTAAGTTTATGAGGTGTCCCACTGTATTAAGAAAGTTGCCATCAGATACGACGCATCCGTAGTTTTTTCGGCACCATCCAAGTTGTCGCAACTGTGTGCAACTATTAATCGAAGTGTAACGGTCAGGAGCCCAACGTGAAGTCTACCACCGCAACCTGTATGTTGCCTGCGAATGTGGGCTAGTGTACCTGATCCGCTTGTCCTGTGGCAGGGTGTGCATTGGACAGACGGGGAGGTGCGTCAACGTCCGGGCGAGGGAGCACTCCCTTTCCCTGCGCTCCTCGCCGTCTGGCCATCTCGCGGTCGGTTGTAGATAGGCTGGGGATGTTCTCCGCTGTTTCATGACATTTAAGATTTTAGCACGGCACAGAAGTAAGACGGCCAGCGAAATTGGGGAGGCTTTTTTATTGCCAGCTATGACGCGGGCAAGTGTGTAAGCGCTCCGTCGGTAGCCCTGGCGGGTGACGAGGTTGAATTTATTGGGGAGTCGGGCAAGTTTATACAGGCTTGTAACGGCTTTATGGGAGGGAGGAGGTGTTATCGGGTTCTTTGTTTTTGTGTCTATCCTCTCCAGTTCAGGTTTACTGGCTGTATCGTGCAGAAGTAACATTTCAGTTTTAAGTCCAGCGCTGTGTTTGTGTTCTCCTTCTACTTGTTCTGCGCCTTTTGCGCTGTTTATCCACTTCAACACTACATTCCTAGTGATTAGAAAAGCAGACGAGTACAAGCTAAAGCTCTGAGCTTTCGTCGAGTCTCATTGAAAAATATTAATCCCGCATTTGATTTTGCTTCTTTTTGATCGCGTGTCAAGTTGACACTACCGTGTGGTTCAGCTGCGTTTGCGACCCCCGTTGTGTGCCATTCACCGTTCTGGTTCGTCACTGTCGACAAATTCGTTAGTGTCTGATTCAATTTCCATTGAGAATTTGACGAGGACATACAAAGGGATAAAACGTTAAAGTTGCTTTGGGAGACGAGCGTCCGCAAAAGTTACGAACCAACGTCTGCTGGATAATTATTTAAAATATATTTTTTTAACTTTTATGATGTATAGCCATAAAGACTTTAAACGATATATGCACCCACGTGGGCTGCACGTGTCCCTGTGACATGCGAGTTGGGTGTGTTGGTTGTATGCGGGGTGTTCGCGCCACTTCGAGCCGCCATGACAGGGGGAGAGGAATATTTCCGGTTCTCCTATGTTTACCTTGTGTTTGAGTGGGTGTGCGGCGGCTCTTCGTTCCCTAGCAAGGGATTGCGGCGCTCCTCCGGCTTCGAAAATTTCACGTGTGTGTTCCCGCAATCTGACTGCTCTGCTCAGTGACAGGTCGGTTCCGGAACCTTCCTGGGAACAGCTCGAAGGTCATTCAGTGCGTAAAGCACGTGTGCGACAAGGAGCCGCACACGTCTGTCTTCACGCTTCCTGCACACACACACATAAGGCACAGTTGACAAAACGCCTCGAAAAGAAAGCACTGAAAAAGTAATACGAATGGGCGAGTACTTCCACCAAGTGGACTTAAACCCACAAGCTGGTTCCATGGGCACGCCGACACCTGGGACAGTTTTTGTTTTTCGAAGAACGTTCTGGGATGTTTTCGAAAAGCCTCAAAGGCGTGAAAACCGCCCGAAAGCCATGCAGCTTGCTTTGTTTTCGATCTGTTGCTGGTGGCGATGAGCGATGCTGCGATCGCCCAGACGTTCGCTGGTTCCGACGACATAGTGGTTACGACGAAACTCATTTGACCCAACGTGAATGTGCCTGTTTTAGTCGATCACAAATTAGAACTTTTAAACGTAAAAAGCTTGTCTGTTCTAACATTTTAACAAAAATCTTTGTAATGAAGTATGCTGGATATGCAGCTAAACTAAAGCTTGGCCTCCAGCTTCGTTGTTGACTTAAACTCAACGTTACTAAAACACTCAGTTGGGAAACTGCCATAAAGACAGCTCTGAAAAAGTGGCCCTGATCTGTCCACCCGCACCGAGCTAATGGCGAACACAACGCCACCATTTCTTCCGCAGCGGCCACTGTGGAACCGCACGTTACTTCTATTTCGGCTTCAATCGGCCATTTCGGAGCCGAAACAGGTACAGTGGTAGAGGTTACAGAGGTGCCACCCCGGTCTCCCCGGCGGACGCGCCGCGCCGTATTACCGAAGTTAAAATGCACGTAGGTCGGGACGCGCTACCTGAAAGCACCGCTGAGTTATGGTTGTATAAAAACAATATTAATTGTGCCGCAAAACCTTGCAAACTAAAAACTTTAAAAACATCACGCGCACATCATTTTGTACTAATCTCCAATAAATTTCACACAAAAAGAGTCTTTTCTGTTTGTTTTTACGCAAAAACATGCTTTCTAAAAGCCGAAGGTGACCACAGTACAGACAAATGATAAAGAGTGGCGCTGTTGTCGCATTTAGCTCGGTCTCGGTGGACGCCAGCGGTCCAAGTCATCGATCTGGGCGAGTTTCCCAACCGAGAGTTTTAGGCACGCTGACGAAACTGTAGCCGGGCCTGGCTTAGCTTCTGTTTCATTTCAACATGGTGGCGGCAATCGCTTCTGTCCGTGGTGCGTGCTTTGTGTCGTGCTCAACCTATTTTCTTGTGCATTGGCTGTCCCGTTATCCACCTCCCGCAATCCATATCAGCCGCAAGCATGCTGTTCGGCGACGGGTGCTGCCCGCCGGACAGAATATCCAGTCTTCTCGGAAGCAGGGCCGCAACTAGGGATGCTCAGATCGTGGCTTGGACGTCGTCGGCTCCTACGAACCAAGCGTCCGCGAGCCTCACGCCGTTTGCTTCTGGCTCCTTTACGTTTCCGGCGATGACTCCCCCAGCCTTGGCCTCATCCCTACAGGACCTAGCTGGTGAAAAACAATCTACGACAATGCGGCGTCTTTCTGAATGCGATTACGACGATCGGTACTCTAAAACCTCAGTAGCTCCCCTTCAATTGTGAGCTCTGTGTGTGTGTGTAGGCGTTGTAAAGAGAGCTCTTCGGTGTGAACGCTCTTACCTTCACAGTGTGCAAACTCTTCGAATGGTTATCCAACACGCGGAGCTGACGAGACGCGAGCCTTCGGTGTTACTTGAATCTCGCAGTGTGGTTCTCAAAATGGGCACATATACTCCTTTTCAGATAGTGTGCAAAGCTGTCAAAGGTACTGAAATGGTGCGCATGGAAAATACAGAAAGCAAAATGTGTTCCTCCGGCCCGTTTCGAGGATCGAGTGGTAGAAGGCGCTGCTCAGGCGATACCGACGTCTCGGCGGCAGTGGTTCGAACCCACTAAACGCGCAAATCTTTTTTGTTTGTTTTAGATGTTCTTTTGTGCAAGATTTTTTGGGGAACGTACATGTCGGGGCATTGTCTCGAACTGCATTTCAATTTCTCCTTTCTTCTTGCTTTTTTATTTATAAGTCGCCAAGCAGGCCACATTTCTAGCATCTGCCCTGCCAACTTGCAAGTGTTATTTGCCTCCAGCACCGAGTTATGTTTTTCTTTCGTGCAGCGTAGAATGAGGAATCGCACTGATAGCAGCCTTGTCCCCAAATTTATATTAGGACGTTAATCGACTGCCAGTTGTGGCTCTGTACAGTTTACTTTGAAATAGCTGTCAAGGGTGGTGAACTCCCCCTCTACGGGTACTTTCGGTGCACCTTCAGGCGAATTGCGCGTTGCGTGTAAATTCGGCATGCTTGACGGTCCCTGTGTTCAAAACTTCCACATTGCGAGGTCTTCGCCTTCGGGGACGCCACCTGCGCCAGATGGTATTGATCACGGTGCCTTGTACTTCGCGACAGTACGGGCGCACACTCCGGTGTCGTTACCGACCGTCTCCAGGACTTCACGACCGACTTTCTACGGGAAACACGTTCTTGTACTCGCGTACACGTTGGCGATCACCCGCTTGGAACTCTTTCAAGGACTTCGCACTACGAATCTTCGAATATATCGGAGCAGGAGAGGCGACTTCAGCTTTGTTGCGTAAGGGCGCCTATCTTTTCAAAACCAGCCACAAGCCACACAAACCTCGAAAAGCCGCAGCTGCTGCCGCACGGACGAAAACAATTTAAAGTAGTTTACATTATTTTCCTTTTTATTGAAAAAAATTTGTGCTCCATCGAAATCATAACGCTCAATTATCAGTTACTAGCTCCAAGGAGGCACATTTTTAGACTTTTTTAAAAATCTTTTAGGGGACGCATTATTTTATGGGGTGAACGTGGACACGGTGGGCGATGCAAACCGGTGCGCTAGTGTGACTGCGTTGCACGCTATGTATGAAAGGGAATACAGTCTTGAATAAGCTGCTGCACCTTCACTCACTCCCAGAGACGCACCCCACGACAGTTCTATAAATATGTAAAATTCAGACGCAGGATTCGGTTTAGAATAATATGCACGACGCGAAACTTGTTGGAGTTTCATGTATAACGAATTTCAAAATGAGTACTCGCAGGTGTATCTATGTGGAAAGATGCCCGCTTCATACGGAGCGAACCCAGGTTCGTTGCAAAAAATAAACATACGTGTTTTTTTGTTTGTTTTTTTACAATTATTATTGAGAAAAATTAAAGTCGACGAAACTTTGTGCATACTTTTTTTTTCTTTCCTTTTCAACTTTTTTTTTGCACAATTATTATTGAAAAAGCTTCGCCGACAACAGGCTGCGCCTTTGTCGACGAAGCTTTGAATTGAAATGGTATGGGACTCCTTCTAGAGGTGTCATAGGGAAACAGCGGGGCTTGGGTTGCCGGCTGGACTCGCGAAGCAGCGTTTACGGGGGAAGGGGTTAATATGTGTGTAATGAGCAGCCACAGACTGTCGCAGACTGTGGCCCAGGCTTTATCCGACTTGCCTTTTAGGCGGATTCCTCAACCTGGGCTGAGCAACTGAAACTGTTTGCTAGGGCTTTATCCGACTTGCCTTTAGACTGATTCCTCAAAATTGATTATATTTTTGCAGGCGAATTGCGAAGATTACAAATTCGGACATACATAGTTTTGTGTTGCTTAATCTGCCTGAACTTTTAATTAAATTTGTGAATGTCGAGTAGTACCCAGCCTGATAAAACATTGTGCCTCTGGCATCTGTTTATTTCGGTAGGGCAAATGCTGCTGACTTGTGACTCCTTTGAGAAGGGGAAGAGTCAAAACAGAGTCACATGAATCATTGACCCTTCGAGCGAGTACGAAGTGTCAAAGGGAGTCATGAACAGCGACTCTCTTGACTCCTTTTTTTTTAAGAGTGTAGGCTCCCTACGGGAGCCAGAGCTGCGCGTTTGATTCCACGTGCCGCGTGCCGCCCTCGCCGCTATTCGCCGAGATCCGATCACGTGAGGAGCCGAATCATGTGTCGTGCCATCAAAGTAGACGTTGCACGCGCCCCGACAGTACGTTCCCCTGCTTTTGAGCTCGCCGCGCGCCTCGAACGCGCGGCGCTGCTATTCGCCGAATCTCAGTCACGTGAGGAGCTGAATCCACATGCCATGAATGAACGTGCAACTCTGGCTCCGTAGGGAGCCTATACAGGAACTCTAGAATATCTTTAACGTGTTAAGCAGGTTTCGCGAATGAAATCTACTAAAATGTAATGCTTCAAGATTATTTCGGGTTATTAATATGTCTAAATAACTTTGATATCTCGCGTCACATAGACCATGTAATTTATGACGCCACCCGCCCCCTCCCCCCGTTCTGCAGCAGGTGTCCATGGGTGTCACCAAGGTCTCGCCGGTCCTATGTGGTCACACGCAGCCGATTTCTATTCAACGGCCGCTTCGTGAGCAGCGGAATGGTGAACGCCTGCGCGCCGATCTGTTCGTGAGTTCCTGGAACGAGCATCCTTCACAGAAGCTTCGGTCAGCTCAGGTGTCTTCCGTTGAACAGAAGAGTAGTTCACGCGTTCATACCATTTCGTCGAAACACGTTTCATGGAACCACCGAAACACCTTCCGCAGACAAGTTCTTATGATACACGTGCTTTTGACACTGTGATATTTGTGGAAACTCGCCCAGTAGACAGGCGCCCTGCGACGTTTTGTCCACGACGTTTTTGCTTTTACCAAACGTAACGCGCGCGTGTAATTCAATGCGGAGGGCAAGTTCGTCTGCTTCTTGCGCAGGGGGTAGCGGTGACGTCAGAACGCCGAGCCCTGATTGGCTGATCGCGGTCCCCTATCTGAGCGTCGTCTGCCCTTTGCAACGTCGTCTGCTCGCAACGTCGTCTGCGTCTGTCTTACCTTTCCTGCGACTTTCGGAAGTGCAGGTCTTTACGAGCGAGCTCGACTTCGCCTTTCAGAGAGGGCAGACGAAATAACTCGAGCGGTACGTTGTTTTTGTCGAACAACTAGCAGACGCGCATCAAGGAGAGAAGTCAAAGTACTCACTGGCGAGGTGTCCCGAGACGCCGAGGTTTGTTTGCTAACAACCGAGAGTGAGAATGTGTTAGTGTCCGCAAGTTCCTTCCCAAATACCTTTTTCCCCACTTTCGTGCGCGGTGAGACTCCTCATTCTTTTAACGGCGTCGGCGGTTGGCGCGGTTGGCGCAGTTAACGTCGTCTGCTTTACGTCTGCTAGTCAAAGCGATGGCTGCTTTACCTTACCTGCGCCTGTCGGAGATTCACCGCTTTTTCACCGGCGAGAATGCAGCCTTTGAAAAAGGCGAAAGGAAACACCTTGAAGGATACGTCCCTTCTTTTGAGGTGATGGATTTCACTCTAGTTGCGAATGTCCAGGCGTCGTTTAAGAATTGTAGCCACGCGGTAAAGATAACGCCCTCCGATAAATGTGACATTTGTAGAGAGTCACTGTGAGTGCCATCGTGGGGCCGCAAAGTGTAGCCACATGGTGGCTACCGCACTTTACGCGGCTCTAGATTAGAGTGTCCAAGACGGACCTACCACTGCAGTGGCTGCAACGTCCCAAGAGCAGCATGGCGCGGCAGGTCACTCGCTCACGTAAGAAGTAAACACCATCTTCATCGCTATGTTAAAACGTTTAGTTGCACGAGTTTGGTGAATGGTACCTCACGTTCATTGAGTTATTCAAAGATAATCAGCTAAAGACAGTTGACAGCCGATGTAGTAACTTTGTAAACAAATGCGGCTGTGCGATCGGTACAGTGAGCACATTATAGCCCAAAAGTGCTCGATCGCTGCTTGTTGTCACAACTTTCTCACTCGACTAAAAGGCTGTTGTCAGTTAGAATATTGGGGTATGGTAAGTGTGGCATAAACCCAAGTGGCAAAAGTATGAAAACCTGTGCTAATTTGTGGAAGAGAATCCGAATAAGATCGATAGAGCTACCCAAGCGGCGTCGAACGCATCGCGGAAGTTATGTCGTATGCTCGTTGACACCAAGAAGTAATTATTGTTATAATGCAATTAAATGCAAAAGGTGCAAGCGAGCTGGACAAAATGAAGAAAAATAATTCCTGGAGAAGGGAAACAAGAGGGAGAAAGGACAAACAGAAATCTTATTAGAAGGCCGCGTTCTCGCCGGTTAAAAAGCGGTGAATCTCCGACAGACGCAGGAAAGGTAAAGCAGCCATCGCTTTGACTAGCAAATGTAAAGCAGACGACGTTAACTGCGCCAACCCGCCGACGCCGTTAAAGAGTGAGGAGTCTCGCCGCACACGAAAGGAGGGAAAAGTATTTGGGAGGGAACTTGCGGACACTAACCACCTTCACTCTCGGTCCTTATCAAACAAACCCTCGGCACCTCGGGACACCTCGCCAGTGAGTCCTTTGACTTCTCTCCTTGATGTGCGTCTGCTAGTTATACAAAAACAACGTACCGCTCGAGTTATTTTGTCGTCCCTCTCTGAAAGGCGAAGTAGAGCCTCGCTCGTAAAGACCGGCACTTCCGAAAGTTGCAGAAAAGGTAAGGCAGACGCAGACGGACGTTGCGAGCAGACGTCGTTGCAAAGGAGCAGACGACGCTCAGATAGTGGCAACGTTACTAAACCACTCAGTTGGGAAACTGCCATAGAGACTCATCTGAAAAAGTGGCCCCGATCTGTCCTCGCGAACCGAGCTAATGGCGAACACAACGCCGCCATTTCTCCAGCTGCGGCCACTCGAGGAACCGCACGTTACTTCTATTTTGGCTTTCATCGGCGATTTTGGCGCCAGAACAGATACATTGGAAGAGGTTACAGGGGTGCCACCCCGTCTCCCCAGCGGACGCGCCGCGCCATATTACCGAACTTAAAATGCACCTAGGTCGGGACGCGCTACCTGAAAGCACCGCTGAGGCATGGTTGTATAAAAACAATATAAATTGTGCCGCAAAACCTTGCAAACTAAAGATTTTAAAAACATCACGCGCCCCTTATTTTGTAATAATCTCCAATAAATTTCATGCAAAAAGAGTTTTTTCCCGTTGGTTTTTACGCAAAAACATGCGTCTGAAAGTTCAAGGCAACCACAGTACAGAAAAATCATACAGAGTGGCGCTGTTGTCGCATTTAGCTCGGTCTCGGTGGACGCCAGCGGCCCAGGTTCCGACGGCGAGTTTCCCAACTGAGTATTTTAGTAACGTTGGATTGTGGCAACGTTATTAGATTAGCGCAGTTACGGAACTGCTCATAGACGCTGCATGCACGAACAATACCCCCTCACTCACCACGACCCGCCCGGCGTCGCTCGACGCGCCGCCAGATGGCTACATTGGTAACTGAATCGAGATACGTACGCTTAAACGTTACTCGAAACGTCCAAACCAACGGAGAAAAACTATTTTTTGTAGCAACTTTTATTGGAGTTTAGTACAAAATGAGGGGCGCGTGATGTTTTCTAAAATCTTTTAGTTTGCAAGGCTTTGCAGCACAATGGACCTTTTTCCGATGACGCGTTCTGCGCACGCGCGAGCGCCCGATGCCAAGCGGCGGAAGTTGGCACCAAAAATCGAGGAAATTCGGAAGGAGGCTGTAGATCAGCGAGTAGAAAACGTAATTGCAGCATACAAATAATTGTGTTACGCAAAAAAGAAAGCGGACGGAAAGAATAACAGGACGTTTAAGTGGACGCCATGGATGCCCCACTTGGACGGCGCGTTGGGCACGCCCCGCTGCTCAGAGAACGAAGAAACTGGTAGCGTAGCTCCCATTATCGATTGGTAGCGCAGGTAGGTCCCTTCCTCGATTTTTAGTTCGTGCAGCCACCGCCTGGTGCCGTCGGTATGTGAAAAAGGTCCATTATTATTGTTTTTATACAACCCTGCCTCAGCGGTGATTTCATGTAGCGCGTCCCGACCTAGGCGCATCCTAACTTCGGTGGTATCTCGCGGCGCGTCCGCTGGGGGAGACGGAGGTGGCAACCCTGTAACCCTTCCCACCGTATCTTTTCCGGCTCCGAAATGGCCGATTGAAGCCAAAATAGATGTCACGTGCAGTTCCTCGAGTGACCGCTGCGGGAGAAATGGCGGCGTTGTGATCAGCGATCGCCATTTCGTGCTTCAGCTGTGCTCTTTGGAACGCACAGTTCTGAAACGAAAAGATAGATGGCGCTTCGAACGACAAAATGCGAATTGAAGTGTGGGGGGGGGGGGGGTACCCCCCTCGCGGGAGTTCCACAACCGAGGTACTCTAAGTAACGTTGGATAGTGGGTCGCGATCAGCATCAATCAGGGCTCGGCGTTCTGACGTCACCGCTTCCCCCTGCAGAAGAAGCAGACGAACTTGCCCTCCGCATAAAAAGACCCCCCCCCCTTTCAAACTAGCGAGACGCAACCAGCTTGTTACGAATATAGCAGAGTTGTGTTCGACGAAGCGTCGAAAGGCTGGCAAGGTGTGTGGTTGAAACTAACGCGCCACCTTCTGTCAATGGAAACGAACTGTTGATGAAACGTGGCATGTTGACAAAACGATTCGTGCATGTGACGAATTCATTTTTCCGCTTTATCGTTTTCGCTGCAGTGTATTATCGTAATATTCAGGCCACCTCTTATTTTAGAGGCGTTTCCAATGAACTGAGGAAATTCGTAGTTGACGATATAATTGATGTCTCTAATTCTTCTTTCGCATGCCCAGGTGATTTCCTACAAAAGGTACTGCTGTGTTGTCTTGTCCGCCAACGATGGGAAAACATAAAAAGCCAGGCTTTAAGATTTGTTTTTATTCTACTTGACCCAAGGTATGTAAATTGAAGCAGACACTCAGTGAAGCTAAAAAACTGACGGCGTTGTTTCTTCGAAATTAACTCGGCAGCTTTAATTATCGCTATAAATTACGTATTACAGGTCACTATAAGAAGGACAGTTTTTCCTTAGTTAGAAAGTGCAATTTCAGTTAAACAGGAAAAACACAAGAAATTGTTAAACCCTTGTTGTTTAAAAGCGAAAATGTGCCCTTAATGATTCGCAAAGCAAACCTGATGAAATGTTGACAAGCGATCCTATTATTAACATTTCACCTAGCAATGCCACCTGAACCAATGTCGAAATTTGATAACACATTTCGTAATTTCTTTCCTGCCCTTTTCATAATGTAGCTAATAAAAATATTATGGTTCGCCGGTCAAAGGCTTTGATACGCTATGCTAGGTTTTCGTGTCACGCTTGTTGTTTATTATTTGAGATTTTGACCTTGATTAGATATTACGGCTCACATCATGGACGATATTTCTGTTGAATGAGGGAGTCCATGTTAAGGAGGTATGACTGTATATGACATCATTACTTTGATTACACCAGGTCTTCTTGTGCGTATGTGGAATTTGTGTTGAACCTTCATTTATTTATTTACGTACTGTTCCATGCTGTTTCCTCCTGTTTAGAAAACTGTGTTATTGTGTATAACTTTTGTTCGTCAAATTTTATAGTGATGTGTTGTGCGTCATGTAAAGAATACGGGTTATTTACTGTTGCAATGTCTGTTTGGCTGTTTTCATGAGTTAAATATTGTGGTATGTTTTCTTACGTTGGGTACCTGTTTCTACTGTGTCTGTCCATGTATGCTACGTTAGCCATACTTCTTTTTCTGAACAAATGTATTTCGGGCAATTTTTAGGGACATTGAATCTTGCAAGTTTCCAGATAGATTTCTCATTGTTTTGTAATGGCTTGCCTGCAGCGAGTTTCGCGCTATGCCGATTCGTGTGTTTTGTATTAGCCGGAAATTGAATGTTTATTTTTTCCGGTGTGCTTCGCACTCGTATTATGCTCTGATGACTGGAAATGGAAGCAATGTCTTATTTATGTCTGCACTTACTTACCGTGCCAGAATCAGCGTGAAAGCGAATGATTCAGTCAGCATCTTCCCCGTGGAAAGCTTTTGTTAACTTGGTTCTGTTAAAAATCTATTTCGAATTGTTTAATATGCCGAACTCCTTCATATTAACTCGTTTTTGTATCTGTTTCTGATAAAACACGGAGAGGTTCTGAAGTAAATCATGTATATATGAATGTGGTCCAGTAAAATTCTTTTGAACCACTTACTGTTGTTTACCTCAAAATGCTCCACCAGCCAGGAGTCAATGTGGCGATTCTCTAACTTCTATGTTTTACAATAAAAAAACAATTAATTCTCTTTTTTGTGTTTTGTGAACCAATTTGAAATTTTGTTTGACACGGTTGTACGGCTACTACGATAATAAAACCGCAATAAAACTGCGTCCACATTAAAGAGAAAAAAAAAGAGAAACAGCGGGTGCCGTGCTGCCCCGAGATCATAGCGAGGCAAGGAGGAGAGAGACAGAAAAAAGAGGAAAAGAAGGGTATCGGAGCAGAAACGCCCAAACCGAAACCGAAACTACCTTCACCGGAATAGGAACCAAAATATGCTTCATGCCGTCTGCTAGGAACACTAGCTGTGGTTGCTCTATCTGGGCCACTACCGAGTAACTACATGTAGCTAATCTTTAAGGAACAGAACTACTCAGTTGGGAAACTGCCATAGAGCCTGCTCGTGAAAAAGTGGCATTGATCCGTACTCGAGAACCGAGCTAATGGCGATCGCAACGCCGCAATTCCCCGCAGCGGCCACTCGGTGAACTGCAAGGAGTACCGCATTCGATAGCGTCCGCTGGGGACATCTATTTTGGCTTTAATCGCCATTGTGGCGCCGAAACATATACGAGTGGAAGAAGTTTCAGAGGATGCCAACCCCAGTCTCCCAAGCGGACCTGCCGCGAATTGCTACCGAGGTTAGAATGCGCCCGAGTTTTGGGACGCGCTACCTGAAATCACCGGAGAGACATGGCTGTATAAAAACAATATTAATTCTGCCGCAAAACCTTGTAAGCGAAAGATTTTAGAAAACATAACACGCCTGTTATTTTGTATTAATTTCCAATGAAAGTTCGTGCAAAAAGAGTTGTTCCATTTGTTTGTACGGAAAAATATGCTTTCTAAAAGCTCATGCGTGACCACAGTAAAAGAAAAAATATTAAGGGTGGCGCTGTTATCGCATCTGGCTCGGGTCTCGGTGGTCGCCAGCGGCTCAGGGTTCAAGGTTGAGCTTCCCAACTGAGTGTTATAGTAAAGCTGGCATTCAAAGCAAGGGGGAAGGTGCCGCCGCTTCCCATGAACACTCCTCAGAATTTACGGCGCTCCGTGATGGCTGCCATATTAAAACTTGATACCAAGTGTTGCTGCCTTTGTAGGTAATCATTAAGTTAGAGCTGACAGAAAAAATCTGGCCACGGCGTAACACCGATGCGTACGCTGAAGCTAGGGGCCGTTTCGGCTTTCGTTGTTTTTGTTTGGTCGGAGAAAATTTGGCACCAACGCACGGTCAACATGGCGCCGGTATTGTTTTGGTTTGACAGGACGCGAAAAGCTTCGCGGTTTGCGAGCACATATAGCGAAGACGTGACCGGAGAAGTTCCCTATTATGTTCCCGGAAGACGGAAAGTATCATTCGTAATCGTCGTGTGTGCTTTGAAAGCGAAGGGAGTCACGGTGTCCACGAGTGCGAAACCGCAAGCCAAGGTTCACGACAGCGCTGCGTTGACTTCGGCGATCTCGTTTTGGTTGGTGCAACATGGCAATGCGACAAAGAGCTGAAACGTTCCTGGTGTGTGTGTTGCGAAGCTTGGAGGCAGAAACCCACACAAACAGGGAGCACAACTTGGTTGCTGTGGGGTTGAGGTTCAACGGGTTCTAGTCCCGTGGTCATCAACTGATCCGGTCCAGGTGATTCGGGAGAACGCCGCGAGCTTCTTGTTTAATAGTAAATCTTTCTTCGTTCCGTTTCAAAATGTGGAAGATTCCTGACGCATACCGTGAGTAAAAAGCTGCGGGCGTTTTCAACGAGATTACGTCATTTTAATTTAACACTGGACTTCGAATTGTTGTCCTAAATCGGCCATTTTTATGCTTCGTGTTGTCGGACTGCGTTAGCACGGCGACTCACACCGCTCGAGTAGATGACTTGGTCCTGCAAAAGACCCGTTATGCCGGGAAGCTTAAGTCACCACCGAAATTTTCCTGTAAATCTTGTGTTTGTTCCGCTCATCTTGCGGCGTGAATAAATTAGGGCAATATTTCCTACCTGCCCACAGATGCATAAACTGAGACCATTTTTACGTAATGTACATAGTGCTTTTTTTTTTTTAAAAAGGGCGTTTAGGATTCATTATGGTACAATCACTTGAGAGTTGAGAAATTGGGAGAGCAGCAAGCTTTCCCAACCTTGTCTCTTTTCTCATTGGCACTGCCCCCAGTTCTTCAAGTTTAGTTTCAGTAGACATACCTACTAGGAGGTACAAACACGTTCTCAAAACAGGTAAAAGACTGGGAAGTCAGGACGGTGGGGACTCCGAGTTTCGCACTTTTCGCGAGGTGACTGGGTAAGTGCTTTTGCGAAGTATGGTGGATATGCAAACGATTTTGTAGTGCCCGTCGTTTGCGTCTCTCCAGCAAAACGAATAAAATGATCTCCAAAGGCGCAATCACAAGCCAAGATTTACGATAGCAGTGCGTTTGCTCTGGTGGTCCGTGTAGTTGTATTTACCCTGCTCTCTGCAAAACCATGTCAAGTCGAAGAACTGGAGCGTCCAAGGTTTGTGCTGGGCTACCGGTTGACAGTAACCCGCATCGTCCGCATCGGTACCAAGTGCACTTCGATTGTTGATGCTCAAGCCTTTCAAACGCGGTTTTTCACCAGGTGATCCGGCTGCTCGACCGTGAGGAAACTGTTCAGAGTGACCTCTGAAGCTAGAATGTAAATCCTCGTTAATCCATTTATCCGGTGTCAAAGTGTGGAAGATGTCTAACGTGTACTGAAAGTGGGAACTACGAGCGTTTTGCCTTGCTTCTGTAACCGAAACCAGAGCAGCGAGAAAACTGCCTTGCGTACTCCAAAATGACGGAAGCAATAAGTTGTCAAAGGTTCGCTTTTTATGTTTTCGAACTAAGTATAAGCAAGGCAAACATAATCAAACTTCGTTGTTTGTATACAGGAGGACTTATGTAACACAACAATACGTTATATTTCCAAAAGGAAAAAGAAAGTGACACTCAGTCCGCCGTTCATGGAAGCAACTTCTTCGCTGCAAAACCCATGCGGGCAACGTTAGCGGTCACCGCGTTCCCTTTCCCTCTTCCCCCCCTGTTTCAAAGCTACGAGAAACTCCCAAACTACGCTGCTGAGGCGCGTCAGGCGCCACCGTCTTGCGTCACCTCGCAGATGGAGGAGGGCTGAGGAGTAACTCTAGCCGAGACAAGTTGAGCTGTAGCCGTCACCTGCACCAGCTGCCGCAGCCGCAGCTGTGGTAGCAGGTAGGCAGCCGGCGAGATTTGCTGGCATTGTCTCGATAGTAAAAATGTTACTGAATTGGTTGCGTGGTACTGTGGATAATTTTTCTAAGTAGAGTAAAATGCACTCTAGCAGCCTACCCGAATGTTTAGGAAACTTAAGCAGGCTGGAAAAGATTCCTTGCGGTCGTACTTTCATGCGCGCGACCGCAGGTTCGTAAAACTTCTACGGATTCAGAAGTACAATGTCTCGGATGCCAAACCAACTGTCTTTTTTGTGTCGACGTATTGAAAGTTTGGTGTGCCATAGTCACACTTCACTCGGGCAGGAGGCATCTGAAAAACGAAACATTCAAATTGTTTTTTGACTTATGCGTACAAGATATTCAGGGCAAGAGTTCAAAAAGTCAGGTGGACTTCCTTTGCTTTAACCCATACTTTCAGTGAATATTCATAGACCCTATATATCTGATTATGATGTTACAATATTGGTAATATAGAACCTTTATGCTCAATAAAAAAAGCAACCCCAGCTTTCAATTTTTAATAGAATACATGTTACTTAAGTGACATGAATAATCAGAACACACGCTTTGTTTGTAAATATTTGTACTTTTTACTGGCACAAAAAGTGTATACGATATATACTATAAATAGTATTCACGATTTACCTTCTTAATTGTGAAATAAAGTATGAAATGTTCCAGCCAATTGGCACTCTTGATCTCAATTTCGGCATAATTGACACTTGCATTTCAACAAACAAGTAAAAAGTAAACCCTTTATTACAATAAATGTTTTTTTTTATTTTTTTTTGCAGAAAGGCTGTTATGTGAGGTAGAGATGAACACAAGTATAGTTCAAAGATTACCTCACATTTTCTGCTAAAGTTCCCACTGTGTCATTGCGGCTCCAGAACTCCAGGTGTGTAGATAAAAACCGAAGCTCAAATCAAAAGAACTCATGCACAAGCATGTGCACCCCGTCATGGCAAGATGGCAGTGGCTCCTCTGTATATGTTACAAGCACACAGGAAAGACATAAATGCTGCAATACAAGAATATCATTTCAACGAGGAGGCCACATGATGCAATCAAACATGTTGATAGTCTGCAAAGAGCACCTCACATTCTCTGCGAAAACTCTCACTACGACACCGCAACTCCCGCATTTCAAGCCTGCCTTTCCGCATCCGGACATATTGAGCTTCGTCAAATGAAAGTGGATCCTCATCAAATGAAACATACATACAAGCATGTGACAAGGTTACAACGGCTTCCTTGGATATGTTGCAAGTAAACAGGAGAATAAGTAATGCTGCAATACAAAATCTATTTCAATGAGGAGGTCACATCACATGCAAATAAACATTTTCATAGTCTGCTAAGGCCACCTCAAATTTACTGCTGAACTTCTCACTGCAACATTGCAACTTATGAATTTCCTAGCCTGCCTTTTTGCATGCGGACAGATATAGGTACCTTAGATAAAAGTAGAACCTCATCAAATAAAACATATATGAACCCGTCATCGATATGAAGATGAACGCATGACCATAGACCGGTCAGTGGTGGGTTGCAAGTTTTATTACGTGGTTTGCCGAGATTCTGTGCTTTGACCGAATGCTGTTCTTAGGTCTACTGCTACCCCCTGCAAAAAGCGAGGAACCAAATGACATCGAGTCACCGCAGATGATAACGTATGAAAGGCTCCTCCCCTTTCTGCACACAGTAGCGACAGAACTGAGAACAGAGTTTGATGCAAGCGCTTAATCAAGGCGAAGTGCGCGATAAGACTGGCAAGCCTCCACGGCCGGCGCATCCTGGCGCTGATACCACCGAGCGGTCCACAGTTCAGTGCTCACCTTCATATCAATAGCGGGTGTACAAGCTCCTGCATCAAATTTCGCTACGTACAGATGAACACGTCGCTACCTACCTCACACAAATCACTTCACATTATCTGCTAGAACTCCCATTGACACGCTGCGACTCCCGCATTTTGCGCTTGACTTTTGCATGCAGATAGGTTGAGTTTCCGCAGATAGAAGCGGAGCCTCTACAAAAGGAAAATGTGAACAAGCTGCTGTGCCAGGCCTTGGCAGGGTGGCAATAGTTTCCCGAGATATATGGCAAGCGCCATAGTACTCAGCTTGTCAATGCTGATGTTCAAGATCTCTTTTTGTTCACTCTGAATGTGTCATCTGCATGCTGCGGATGTTCAAGCACGTCGCAAGCAGGTGTGAACAGTCGGTTCGACTTTGTTTGGGGTCTATAATTTAAGCTTAATTAGGCTAGTGTTTGATGTTGCGGGTGCTTTTTTCAAGAATGAAGTGCACTCTTCACGCAGTTTGTGTTTTCTCACAATGGCTTGCGAGGTGTAACCAGCGAGGTACGTCATGGACTCCTGCTCCCTCGCGCTCAACACTACTAATGGCAGAAAGTGGGGGTCAAAGACTTTCCTACTCTTGCATGGGCACTGGTGAGGTCTGTAAAGTGTGTAAGATCAACGCTATCATCAACAGTGTAGTTACCAGGACGACTAGGAGAGAAGAACTGTGACATAGCAGTCAATAGCATTGTCAACTTAAACTCCAGTGATCGAGGAACTGCACGCTTCTTTCGGACACACGAAAACAGGCTCTTAAGAGCGTCTTGGCTGACTTGCCTCAGAAGCACGAATCTAAAGCCATGCTGTGACAAGAGCTTCTCCACCAAGATGAAGGCGCTCTGAGTTGAAATAATAACTCTTGCCTGCACAGATTTGAAATAAACATTCTTATCTGGTGCTCGAATGGACAGCCATCTAAACATGGTGATGAACATCCAGAAGAAAACGTTACTGCATCTTCATGCTTATTTTCTTTTGCACCACTCATGGCGACATTGAAGCTCCTGGATGTCATCAATGTAAACCAGTGCCCTACCATCTCCAAGAACCAAGCTGTCGTCAAGGACTCACGTGGGAGCTGTCCCAACCGTACTAACAACCTGATTGCTGAAGTCACAGCATGATTCAAGATTGCCACTGTAATGGCAAAATTAATTTTCTCGAAATGGTTGGTTTCCAAATACTTTTCCTTCAGATAAGGTGATATTTTGAGGTCTTGGCGGGCATCAATTGCAGCCAGCTCCTTGATGCATGCGACAAAGACCTATAAAATATTTACAGACTCTATTGATAAACTGTTACATTCCCTCTATCTTGCTTTAAAACACACTGACTGATGCAATCTATCGTCTATCTGACTGCGCTTTGAAACTCCTGGTTACCAGTTATTTTTATCGCTTGTGCATCTTTTCTCGACTATAGGCATTCAATTATTTGTAAAGGAGAAGTAACTTTTCCTCAAAAAAGGCAAGTATGTTTTTTCTAGCAAATGATGCAAGGTGTTCGTTATTCACCCCTAGACCGGAAGCGCTTTTGAAATATTTATTTTGAGCGCTACGCTTCAGCTCGCCGAATTGTTAACAACATATACCTCATTTATTTGCAGGCCGTGCTTCTCGACGATGTCTCTTTCAAAAGTATTGTTTTTAACGTATGAGGTGACTCCAGACGTCTCTCAGCACATGTGGAGCATCGGAAAAAAATAAGAGATATCTTTTCTCTCCCGCAGCAGCACACCGATGACGGCAGGAGACAATGGGATCACCCTGACGCGCTGCCGACACTCCACATTGCTTCCACAAACCTGGTTACTGGCGCCCATCTCCAAAACGGCTGCGTCTACCACTAGACCGATTTCTCGCACTTCACTCTAATCTCAAACACAATCTTCTTCAGGTCGTCCGATGACACAGAACTAACTAAAATGAAAGAGAGCTACTACCCTTGATCATATTTCACTGTCATGACTCCCCCAACAACATTCAAGCTAGCAAAGATATAAAGAAATCTCTCCGTTACCATAAATTGACACATTTACCTGTGGAATGATAACCGCTGACCTGTTTCCACCTTGTGGATAGACCAGCTAGCATAAACACCAGCCCGTGCGCTTCAAAGGTTACAGCGCTAATAATGCTCAGCGCCTTGCAGCCTTTTAAAGTTGTTTGCCCAATCACTGTCTTTGTTTTGCAGTCCTACTCCAGGCCAGGTGTCAGCTGCATCTCATCAATCAGCAGCACACAATGTCGCTCTTGGGGACCCATACTTGCAACTTTGCACTCCACTGCAGGAAGAAATTTAAAAAAAGGAAAACAAACCTGGCTGAATTATTGGTCATGACGCCAAATCTGTTTGAATACAGTTATACTTGGTTGCTCATACCCATTTGAAACTGGACTCCTTCTGACTGTTCTGGAGAGTTCGCTCGACTGGCAAGGGCAGGAGTCCTTCTCAAAGGAAGTTGTAGCCTCTGTGCCCACAGGCAAGACAGAGTTACAAGGCTCGTTTGGTAGTTCCGCAGACCATCTGCTGCCTCTCATATATTTTCTTTGCATACAGAGGATCTGGTCGTCAGCGAGATACTCTCTGCAGTCATCTGAAGGATGTAAAGAAGTTCTGCAATTATAATTTTAGCATTGAAGTTTAATAAACATTTATTGGCTGCCTTTTGTTTTTAAATCA
Source organism: Ixodes ricinus (assembly GCA_037355805.1). NCBI lineage: Eukaryota > Metazoa > Arthropoda > Arachnida > Ixodida > Ixodidae > Ixodes > Ixodes ricinus. Next base: position 69,239 of record JAZHYW010007857.1, on the reverse strand, counting down.
TATGCGAAGCTCAATACGTTAATACCTTTAAGGTTCTGAGACTCTCGTAACAGCTTGATATATATATATATATATATTTTTTTATGGCAAAGTCAAGCTTACGGCGAACTTCACATATTGTTTCTTCGTGACGTTGTTTAAGGCAGTTTGCAGCAATATCACTAGATACCATGGGATCTGCAAAACACAGATGATTTGTCTACGTGCAACATGCGAAAAATCAAGCGAATCCCACACAGTGTGAGAATCGGTGTAAAAGCGAAGTTTTCTTTGATGTATGATTGTCCCTGCTTGGACAATAATTTTAACGTCGTTCAGTGACTGGTGTAACATGAAACCAGCAATGCGTTATTTAAGCACCTAATTGAAAGATCGAAATTTGTATTTATATCTAACAAAACCTGGGGGTCTATCGCACACACTGCAAACGAAACCGAACTCGTCCTGCACGAAATGTTTCTCAAAGTACTTTTGCGCATCCCTAAATGACGTAGTCTGTTTACACACCACTTTGAGGCGTCCAGACGGTAACCGAAGTCCTGCTGGTATGGGACGAGGGAGTCCCATACTATTTAATTCAGCGAAGTTTCATCTACATTTTTTTCAGGGATAATTCTAAAAAAAGAAATGCCGCAAATATTGCCAAATTAATAAAAAAAAAAACAGCACCACAAAAAGGTGTGACCAGTGTTTGTATTGAATCTGGGTCCGCTGCATATGAAGCGGACACCTTTCCACTACGCTACGCTACAACTTCGGAACCGCGTTTTGACAAGCCATTTATACGAAACCCAACAAGTTTCACATCGTGCATAAATCCTAGCAAAAAAGGTGGTTTGAAAACTGTCCAGAAAAAAGAACAATTTTAAAATCAGTCAAAAAACAATCCGGAAATCAATATTTCGAACTGCCGACACCGCACTTTGCCAAATCGGGTCAAAAGACAAAAGCGTAAATGTTGCAAAGCGGAAATTCCGGTTGGCAGACACCAGACTTTGCCAAGTCCGGTGAAAGGGCAAAGCAGAAATAGACCGAAGAGAAAAATTCCGGTTCGCAGATACCGGACTTTGCAAAATCTGGTTAAAAGGCTAAACGAAAAAAGTCTGGTGAAGAAATGTCCGGTTTGCAGAGTCTGGACTTTGCAAATACGATGGTAGGCGAACTGTAAATAGTTCGGGAGGACAGTTTCTGAGTTCCGCGGAGTGGACTTAGTAATGTCCGGTTCAAAGGAAAGATAGTACTGGGGGCGTCGCAAACTTTTGTCTTATCTCGATTTCGATGTTATATTCGACTGGTTCGCCGAACCTTCGGATATTCACAGAAGTTCGAAGAAGTAAGACTTATGGAGAGTGTTCCCCGGCTTCTAAACAAATATTTCAAAATTTGAGAAACAAATAATTAAAAAAGTACTTTATTTTTTAATTTGTAAAATGGTTACCGATGTTCACACTATATAAAAGCTAAAAAATGCACTTTTGTTACTTTCTGTAGTTTTTAACGTGAACCAGTGATTCAAATGCATCCAACAAATATTGCACTTTTCCTCTGCCAAGTGGAGTCAACTGTTCTTTTTTCTCGCGCATGCAGACAAAAGTTTAATTCAGTCGAACCTTTGTCGAATACCCCATTGAAATTCGAAAAAGTCGAACTTGGTTGAAGTTGAACCTGGGCAAGTTCGCGACACCTGGTGCATTTCGTAGCACCTAGCACAAAGTGGTGAAGCTTGTCATGTACCAATGGAAAACAGAGGTTTGATGCAATCATTAAACTAGCTCAATTGGCGGAAGACGCACAATTAAAATCTCTGAACACTATGTGAGACGAAACTAGCAGAGTTGGGCAAATTAAGCTACCCAGCACACGAGATACGTGCGCTTGGTGGAGAATGTGGGAAGACAAACAGGCCGTTACTAAAGCCTAAGCATCTATTTAGTCTAGTTTAAAGGCCGACGAACAGCGGGAAAGAAGAAACTGCCCCTTGATTTTTCCTTTCCACCTAAAGGAGAAGGGAATCCTTCTCTCTTCGTTGGACATTAGCTTCCAGACCTCACTCTCTTCGGGCAAGGAGAAGGGGAAGAGCGCGAAAGGTCTTTTTGCCGGGAAGAGCGCTTGCCGGCCAAAAAGATCTTGCGCGTCGGCCTTTAATCATGCCCACCCAAGCAATAAATGCCGTGCAGCTGGCGTAGGAGGCAAATAAGTGAAAAAGAGGGGAGCGGAGCTAAGGGAAGAGATTGGCAACAGCTGAACAGTTCACTGTTCGGTAGGCGGTATTTGGATGTAAAAGGCATGAATGCAAATGCAACAAACCTGGAATTATCAATTGTGTCTCTCCGGGGCTTAACTGGACAATCGTTTCTGAACGTAATAACCGGCAGGATGTATAAACTGACAACATAGTAATGAGGTTCTGCTCTATCGGGTGGGCCAGTATTCAAGGATGGATGAAAAATGGTCTACGCCTTGTTTGCGGTTAGCTTACCCATCTCAAAATGCCTAAAGGTGGATCGACGTGTTTTACTATTTTTGCGCCTCGCTGCGCAAAAGCGCCTTGATTACCAACGTCAACGCCACCGATATTAGAGTTACACAAGCAGATGCATACTTGGATAGATCAGGTGAATATGATGAATCAACGATGAAGTTTATGAAAGAGCACGGTTAAAAGTTCAGTACATTCTTACATAGCATGTTTTTATGAAATAAATGGCTTAGCATCTACAAGTTTCACTTTACATGCACAGTTCTGAACGTTATAAGTTGAAACAGCTGAGCCATGATTCAGAGATACTGGTAATCCCCCCAATGGGACCAAAAGGTGAACTATTTTCGAAAAAGTGCCTCCATGCGGATGAGAGAGTGGCAGCAGTGCTGTATGATGGCCGTGTCCCATGAATTGTAGTTTAGCAGTGCCATTAATACATATGCTGGTGTCAGTATGCTAGCCCACTTCGCTAGTATAGACCAGCAAAGAAGGCAGAGAGAGGGTGAGACGTATTGATGACTATTTCTGAACACAGAAAGGGAATGTAGAAGTTATGGTGATGGCATACTCATTTGTACTTTCTTTTTCACATCTTGTCATGGAGTGGAGCCAACGGTGCTTTTTTTACATCGCTCGGCTGCCCGAGACTGCGCGTATTGCTACAAAACATGGCAGTGCACTGGCAGTATACTTCCTCCATACTTTGGGATTTAGAATCTAAAATTTTCAAAAGATACTTTAAGGAATACCTACAATATCATATATGTTGAAAGCACGTGGAAAAAGTTTTTTATTTTATGAATAGTATTTGATGTGCACAGCAATAATGGGCCTCCTTTCTTAGTGCATGTTCCAAAGCTTAAGTTCCTATTTGTGGCCGCAACTCAATCTACGTGCTCTAAGCATACCAAACTTTTATTGTTGCAATCATGTGCGGCTCATTTTACTATTAAAATGTGATAAAAGATAGAAAATTTCAGACGTAAAGACGGCGCTACCGAACCCGGCCGAATATAGGCGAAAAACAGACGAAGGTCATAGGACAATCACGAGCGATGGCTTCACGTGCGGGCAAGCAGCCAACCGATCCTGCTCTTCTGCCCGTGAAGCCTTTACTCCAATAGACTGACGATTGTCTTTCGCCATTCCACCTCATTCGCCTTGACTCGGTTCAACCACATTCGCGATCTTTGATCAGATTGTTAATCGTGAAATAAGCCGCACATGATTGTAACTTTTGGACTTGTAGGACGCTTAGGGCATATAGGTCGAGTTAGGGACATAATCAGGCCAACTCAGAATGCTATGGAGTGCGCCTGCAATTTATGTCATTCTTTATTTATATATGTGTAGAATTCAGCATTTGGGTTAAACAATCCAGGAATATGGTTGCAGACGAAAGTGAAGAACCCATTTGTGCTGCGTGTATTTCTTCACTTCTTTATGCATTTGCTTGACAATGTTACTCACTGCAAATCCATTATGGACATGGTATTAAAATGCGACAAGCAGCATCACACGCCGTGGGAAAGGCTGCCAGCTCCGGCCACTCTCTCAGGATGGTCAGCTGATCACTGGGTGCCTGCAGAGCTCTTCGATAGGAGAGTGTCAGGTCGACCCTGCAGGCCTCTCCTCACGGAGGGTGCAGTGGGGAAGAAGCCCCTAACGCCCCAAACAATCGACGTTCTGACATGTGGGGGCGTTTTTTTACTTACAAACTAGATTTATTCCTGAACTATTAATAAAGAAAGTGTTTCAGATGTACGAGTAAGGAGCACAGGATCCTTTGTGGTTGTGCTATGCTTGGTTGTGCAAATAATGTGTGTTTTGTGTGAGTTGTGATTTACAACAATTGGAGATTTTTAAGGAACCCATTGTTTATCTTGCCTTATGCAGCACACGTGTACAGTCAAAGGCACTATGAGCTGAGACAAGGTGAACGCGGGCGAACCAGGGTAACGCTCCGTGGGACGCAGCGCTTACTTTCCACGCTGGGAGCGAGGCCGAGAGGTTCAATCTATTACTGTGCCCACTGGTAGGGAGAGGAGATTGATGGCGGCCGAGTGATAAATTGAATCTGATTATCAATCTGGACGCGAACAACTTTTTTGTTTACAGTTATAGTGCGATTTTATTATTTTAAGGCTGTTTTTTTGTTTTATGAATAGCTTGTAGGTGCACAGCCAACATACCTTTCATCGCTTTCTTAGCACGCGTGCTCAATAGGATGCCGAATGTTCATTTCAGTGTGTTTGTTCATGATTGCAGACATTTTGTACCATTACAAGTGATTTCGAGTTTCTGGAACTCGAATTGCAAAATACGATACTAGCTGTTTGTTATCGTCCCCCGAATTGTAATATGACGCCCTTCTTAGATTACTTGGAAACATTTTTTCGGTAAGTGAATAAAAATAATATCCATTTGATTTGCGGACGAGATGTGAATATAAACATACTAGCAAATGACTCTTAAAAAATGACGCTAGATGTTTTGTTAAATTCCAATGGTCTTTTGAACGTGATCAGTCTTCCTACAAAAGTAACACAAAATTCTGCATCTTTAATTTATATTTTTTTTACGAATTTAACCTCAGATCAAAGGAAATCGAGAGTATTTGCTTATAATTTAGGTGGCCACTTCCTATATTTGTATGCAGAAACGTACATGCACGTAAAAAAATAAAGAGTTGGCATGCTTAATACGGCAAATAAAAGAAAAAAATCTCTGCACATTTTGTGAAAAAAATTGAAGAGGTTTTTGGGATTCCGTTTTCAGATCTAATACTGGATGATGCTTATGAAGAATTTCTTATTATCTTGAAGCCCATATGTGCATCTAGTTTCCCCTCGTACATAAGAAGATCAAAAACACGAAAGCCCTTGGTAAAGGCGGAGCTTTCAGCAAGAAGAAAGAAAAACATTCTATTCAACAATTTTATTAAGACTAAAGGTCCACAAACAGTTCAGGAGTGTAGGTCATATCGCAATCACTTAGATATAACATGGGCCAAGACCGACCCTGAAACAAAGCCTCCAATGGGCAACATTAACAGAGATGGTAAAGACACGACCGCGTGACCGAAATCACATAATAATAACGATCGTGTGATACTCAAGGCGGGAACGGCCAGACGTCGCGGCGCGGATTCTCGAGCACGCGTGCCGTCTGCTCAGCGTCCCACGATGTCTGCGTCACTGCGCCCTTAGGCTACACTTAATCGCAAAGTCATGTTTTCTCGAAACAGTATCTCGTAAACGCTAGAAAATGGTGCGCTACAAAATAAAGCCGCAGAGTATGCGCACGTGGCGCAAAAGAAAATGCAGTTATTGCAACGGACGTGAAGCAGATGACACGGAAGCCCTGGGAGCATCTCTGTTCGCGATAACCACGTTGATACCTCTGAGCCAACACCGGGAGGAGACGCTGCTTACGTAAACGACCAGAGTTGCCAGGAGAAATAAAAACACACAAAACGTGGGAATATATATACACGTTGTGGCTCAATGTTGGGTGTGCTAACACCGCACTGCTGCAGTCAATCGCGCGCCTATTTATCTCTAAAATTAGCAGAATTCAAAGACATAGCTCGGATGAATGTTTGTGGGCACATTTCATATAGAGTTAGACGGGCTTTGATTGTAACATATTTACGTGTGGTCGTCTTTGATGATACTAATGAGGTCTGCAATGCTTTCTCAATACCAAGAATGAAGCGGGGTTGCCCTTTAAGACATATTTATGTATCACAGTAGAGTCACCTTCTTTTTGTAAATTAATGAGTAGAACGTCCGGCTCTAGATCATTTGGTTCTAGATTTGATTCCTGCCGGGTGCTGGCGGTAAACAATGACATAAAAAATAATTCTGCAATGTTCTTACTTGCAGCGGCACATGCAGCCACTTCGCATCAAAGGAGAGGCTAAAGGAGAAGACGGTGAGAGAGGGCGAGAAGGAGGGTAACAGGAAAGACCCAAAAGAAACCGCACACACTAGAGGACGTTTTGAAAGACATAATGGGAAATTACTTAATTGATAAGGAAAGGGAGGTGCAGAGGGCCGAGAAACGAAAGAAGTACTTTGGATCTGAAGATGTGTGCGGTGTTGATATTTGCGAAATTTCCTCTTTTTCATGTTTCATCCAGATTTTAATGGCTGCAGAGTTGTTTTCAGCAATTATGTTTCAATATTATCTGTCATAACTGTCAAGAAATATTCTTATGCTCTTAGCAGAACATTTTATTAGTGCTGCTTTCTGCTTCTTCAGCACATAGGTTTGGGTGTACTATTTTATTTATTTTATGTCAATTGGTCTCCTTTCAACTTTTTGGTGTCTAATTATGGAGGCCACATTTTGCTAAAATGTGCTATGTTTTGTTGTCTAATTATTATATGCCATTTTAAAGTGGAATAAAATCGCATATTAAAATAAACTTATTAAACAGGCAGTGGAAAGAGCTTAGAAATACAGAGGTTCTGCTAGTGCTTTATCCAACTCTCAGGGATGTCACCTGTTCTTGAAGGTCTGTTTGTGCAAAAAATTCGGAGGCAGATAGGGTGTCAGGTGCTGTTGGGGAACTGTGCCTTCTGTTGAAAGAAAAACAAAATGATTCTAAATACATATCGCAGGACCTTAAATTCGCCTTTATCATTTGTTATCTGTAACCACATCTCATATTACCTAGTAAAACTTTTTTTTTATTTACATGCTCATTTAAATATAATATATTTATTGACCGTTGTGGTTTCTTATCTTTTTTTTTATTATTTGAGTGCTGCTGAAATGAATGAAAAGTTTCATGTTTGCCTATACCACCGTCACTGCATGGATGCACAACACTCCTGTGAAGTGCTATTATCTTGCATCATTATGGCCACTCTTATTGGCCAGCCTCTTTGTCTCTTTATATCCAGAGTGCACCAAATAGCATTTCGATTTATAGCTTCAGTCACCCAGCTTAGCTCGGCTTCACAAATTGGCGTAATCCTATTTGATTTGTTTTTAAATGCTGGACTTACTTGTGCAAAAACAAAACTGGAGACCACGAAAATGTGGGATGGAGTAAAACTAACCATTTATTTGCACACTTTAAGAGGGCATATGGATTTTTTTAAGTTATATTAATAAAACCATCTTTGCCCATTTGTTTATGTAAATACCTCGTCCTTCAAAAAATAGAGGCTGTGAGGTTCCGACCCAGGAAATGTTTCTCTTGTACAAAAAGAAACAAATAAACTTTAAAATGACATACACTTGCCTCACATTTTTTGGTTAGTTTTGGGCAGACGTGTACGTAACGCGTTACAAGTAACGAGTTACTTGTATCTAGTTACTATTTTCGGTAACGAGTAACGTATTTAGTTACTTTTTCAGAAAAGGAACGAGTAACGGTATTTAGTTACTTTTAAGGCCAAGTAACGAGTAACGGTATCTCGTTACTTTTGAGGAGTAACGTGTACAACACCGCTTTAACGGCCTTGTTTTTATTCTAGCCTTAGTATGTGTCTATTGCGACAAAGGCAGATGGAAAACCCGAAAAACAAATAAACAGTATGACAATACAGCAACATGTATCGCTGAACACGTCAGTCGAACAGTTCGACTGACGTGTCCAGCGATAAACGTTGCTGTACTGAACTCTACAGCTGAGAATGTCCTTCACCCAGCGAGCACAATCAGGTTCGTTAATTGAACTTTCTAGAACCGGGTCCGGACCGAATGTAAACCCGGAGGTTGCAAACACGGGAAGGCACATAACCCCTTACCCGCTGTCCTCAATGAAGGCGCAGTTCCCGAAGATTCACCAGCTCTTGCTGAAGCACAACACTGCCGTTCCTTCGAGCGCGTCAGTAGAACGACGCTTCAGCGTCACCGGAAATGTATTTTCAAGGAAGCGGGAAACATAACTGATGAAAACTTCGACAGGCAGCTGCTGCTTAAGGGCAACGACTACTAAAAAGAAAACAATAAACCATGAAACAAAAACAGTTGTGTATTTGGTCTTCAAAGTAACGTGAAAAGTAACTCGTTACTTTTGAGGTAACTCACGCGTTCCTTTTGAGAATCGGTAACGAGTAACGTATTTAGTTACTTTTTGAGCGAGTAACGAGTAACGGTATTTAGTTACTTTTTTTGGGTAACGTGTACATGTCTGGTTTTGGGGTTGGTCAGCCCAAACCTGGGCGAGTCCGTTTTCTTTCCGGACTGGACAAGAGCAGTTCTTTCCGGAATGGACAAAACCAGCCCTTTTCCGGATTGGTCTGGTCCGCCTTTCCCGGACTGGACAGGTCTGGATTTTTCCAGAGTGGCATCGACGGATCAGCCAAGTCCAGATCAATTCCCAATATTAAACATCCGGACTGTTTTTTGTTTATCATAATGAAGGCCATGGGGACTGTAAACAATAATGTTTCTTGTTTCATATCCCGGTTAGACGTTCTGGACTCTTTCCGGACTGATATTAAATCAGCTTTTTTTAGTAGGGCAGCCATTTCCGGTCGAGGTGCACGACGTCGTTCGTAGAGCATTATTCTTCAAAATATGCCCACTTTCTCACTGTAGTCATCTGCGCTCTTGGCTGAATGTTTCGTGGCAGTTTGTGGCGGGATGGTCTGTTGACATGGCATCTTAAAGGTTATTGCATCGACCGTCAGTTACCAACGCAGCTCAACAAAAGAACACATGTGTCTTCCTTACCTTGCAACGCGGCAGTGTCGCTCGGAGTCTCAACTGTGCAACCCGAGAGAGCCCTGTCAGGGTTTCCCGCGCTAAGTGTGCTTGCTAATGTTTTGTACAAACCATATGAAGAAAACAGGATTACACATAAACTGTGTTTGGTCTTCCTAAATCATGTCAGCTGTTTATTCCGCGCTAAATGTGCTTGCTAATGTTTTCTACAAGACATGGGAAGAAAACAGGATTACGCATAAACTGTGTTCGGTATTCCTAAATCATGTCAGCTATTTGGTGTGCACAGAAACCGTGAAGGCCGACTTACTTTCACTGTAGCGTGCTGCGCTTCCTGGGCTCAAGGTCTCGTGGCAGTCAGAGCCGGGAGGGTCTGTTGATATGGCGTCTGGAAAAGTTGTTTCAGGAAGAGTCAGTTACCAATACAGCTCAACAAAATATCGCCTTAATTCCCAACCTTGCGACGCGGCAGTGTCGCTCGGAATCTGAAATGTGCAGCCAGAGAGCTCTGTCAGTGTTTCCTGCAAAAAGTGTGCGCGCTAACGCTTTTCACAGACATGGGAGAAAACAAGATTACACATAAACGGTGTTCGGACCCCTAACTCACGGTAGCTATTTGATGTGCACAGAAACTGTGAAAGCCGACTTACTTTCACAGTAGCCCGATGCGCTTCCTGGACTCAAGGTTTCATGGCAGTCAGAGGCGGGAGAGTCTGTCGACATGGTGTCTGGAAAGGTTATATTAGGGAGCGTCAGGTACAAACACAATTTAACAAAAGAACAAAGTCAGTGCCACTCGGAATCTCAATTTTTTTTTGTTTGTTGTCTCTGTTGCAACTTTAAATTTACAAAATTGTAACATAGTACCTGAGAGAAGGGCTGAAGCTTCCTTCTTGGCAGCTTTCTGTTGCGCTTTTCTTCTGTTTGAGTTATGCCCGGAAACAAAAGTCGTGGGCACTGCATCTTGTTTAAGCAGCTCTCTGCCATCCGCTCGCTGGTTTTGTAACTGGGACTGTTGGAAGTGATCCAAGAAGGAATTATAATAATAACCTGGAGTAGCCGCTCTCCCGTTCAGTTGGAGATGCTTGAGGACTTGAAAAGCGATACGCGAAGCAGAACATCTGCTAAATGTACTCTCCTCACAGACCTTTGCTTCCCGCGCCGGGTTGAAATCTTTTCGGTTCACAATGTCCAACCATGCTTTACGTCTCGCAGTAGCGCACTCTCCCAGCGGAATGCGAAAGAATCTTTTCCCATTCTCTGACCTGTCGGCACACCCGAACGCACAGCAAGCAGTCATTGCTGCACAAACTACGCTGCGTTACTTCAGATGCTTCACACAGTAGACGTTTTGCGTTGTTACGTAAAGATCCGAACGCGAATCACCGCGACATCCATCCTTCGATATGCCGCGGGCAAAGCTATGCCTTGAATGGATGTCATGCGGAATACTGAGAAAACCTGAACAAAGCACGGATATCAGAATTACTCGTATCAAGGCCGTGTTGTTCGTATCTCGACGTAACACGGAAAACGCGCGTTCTGGGCGACGGACTTCAGCGTGCGTGCGCAGTAAGCAGTAAACACTACAGGCAGAGGACAGCTGGACCCAAGAAGGTGGCGTTGAGAAAATGCGAAGATGATGATATAGACTCGAATGACTGCCGCTGTCCAATGATGCCGCAACGGAGCAGAATATTGCTGGATAGAGCGACTGTATTTTCGGCAAAATTCCAAAGAAGGGAATGCGGTACTCTGAAAGCGTAGCTTATTTAGTAACTCTAGGCAGCTGGAGCCTATACTAGTGTCCTCTCTTTACCTTAGTGTTTATTACTCCGTAGATAAGCTCCTAACGCGGGCTCACGTAAGTAATATCTAGGCCTGCTTCTTGCGCTGTGGCATCTCTTTTCTGTGGCGCCGAGCAAAGGCATCCAGCTACATATCACATGAACCGGAGTTTCGATTCTCGCTGAACCTGAGGTGAATCTCGAGTTTACAATTACTACACTAATTATAATTAATTAACACCATTACAATTGCTTTTGTTTGGATGGATATGCGTTGACAGCTGTGTGGCTTGAGTATTATTTCCTTTTCAGTTGGCATAAGTGTAACGCTTGATAGTGGCACTCAAGTGTGGCATTTTTTGCATAATATCCAACCAATGACCGCATCCTGTGATATAATCCTGCTCATAAATGCATTGCACGTCAAAAGAAGGCTGGCGCATACGGGCGGGTTTAGGAATCCTCCCTGAATATTAGCCTACATCAAGAATTTTTAAGGAGGGAGAATCCGCTTTTGAGACCTTAATCAAGCAGTCGCGCGGCAACGTGGCTTAAAGGTAGGACTCCGCCCAAAAAAGCGTACCCAATGTTCCCGACTGAAAATAGTCGAACACAAAGTGCAGCACCCCGATCCTGCGTTCAGGGTTCACCGCGGACTCATTCCAGGACACCAGTTCTCAGTGTACGGATCGTCGAGGTCGGCCGTTGGAATCCGTCAATAAAGGTAAGATCAAACCCAGGCTGCTCCACAAACTTTGCGTCATACCTAGTAGGTTATTATTTGTCGAGCATTTACTCAAGTAACACGTGCGGTTTACGTAGCCGTTTGTAGGCCTCCCTAGATGGCAGCACCGACCCGCTCCGTAACGACTGCGCCCAGGAAGGCTAAGAAACTTTCTTCGGAGGGGGCCGACTCTTATACCGCGAGGATGCAAGGCTTCTGTCTTTCCGGCCGCTTGTTGTTGTTATTAAAGTATTATGTTAAACACCAACCCTAAAGTACATAACAATTGGTGACAGAAATGGATCGACGACACAGCCGGAGAAGCTGCAAAGCGGCAGCACCACGGGATGAACGAGTAGGAATTCTATGGATCTACACTGTGCGCGAACGTTCCCCACGTGAATTCAGAAACTATCGAGATGGCGACTTTTGGCAAGCTTGACGAATGTGACAACAAGGAGCCCTGGTTAACCTACACGGAAAGCGTTGACGCTTCTTCACTGAAAACGGCATCAAAGACGACAAGAAGAAATTGAGCTTCCTATCAACCGTCGGGACCAGCACCTATGCGACGCTCCGGAAACTGCTATCACCGCCAAAGCCAAAAGAGAAAGTACAAGGAGCTCATGGCCACCTTGAACAGTCACTTCAGCCCTCCACCGTCCCAAATCACTGAGAGTTTTCGTTTCAACACACGAGTACATCTCGAGAACGAGAGTGTCACTACGTTCGTCGTCGAACTTCAGCAGATGACAGAACACTGCAAATTGAGAGCAGCTGTTACCTCATGCTGAGGGACCGCCTCGTGTGTAAGATACAAGACAAGACTGTGCAGTAAAGACTGTTGGTAGAAAAAAGGCTAACCCTGGAGAAGGCTATCACAATCCTAAGGTCTTCAGAAGCAGCGGAACGCAACGCGGTCGAGATAAAAAGAGGTCACGTGGACGCACCCAGTTCAGGAAACCAAGAAGGTGCCACCAATCATCTCAAGTTCTACAGGAAAAAAAATGGTCAACAGGGATCAAAAGGTCAAATATGGAAGGATCCAAAGGCCACAGCTAAAGAGAAGCCAGGACAACAAGATACATGAAGTGCCTGCGTTGGTTGTGGTTCCCGGGATAACAAGTCCCCGGACAGGCCGCCAAATCAACACAAAGTGCTACAAGTGTAAAGAGTTGCGCACCTGTCAAGTTGCTGTTTGTCAAAACTGAGAAGACAAAGAAGCAGTCGACGAAACAAGTGAAAGCGCTGGAACCAGTTGTTGGACCATCTGAGTACTACTTGCATGCGTTGCAAGCAAAGTCAACTTTGAAACCAATCACGGTAACATTCATGGTCTATGGACCTCCACTTGAAAAAGCTAGATTCAGGATCCTCTGTCTCGCTCGATGCCCTGAGGATACGCACCCGAGTCATCTGACAAATCTGCCTAGACCAGCTGAAACAGACATCAAGCACAAATGCATCCGTGGACCCATTCCGGTGCAAGGAGCTTTGGCAAAGAGACGCAGGTCTCTGTGAGACCAAAAGTCAACAGACACTTCCTGGTTGTTGCTTGGAAGATCCCTAACCCTTGTTGCAGGGACTGGATAACAGCATTTGACCTGCTTCTATGGCAAGTAAACTCCACTCAACTGGGAGAAAATGCAACAAAAACGAAGGGTACTGAAACTACTCCAGGAAGTTTAATAGGTCTTCAAACCAGGTTGCGGTGCGTTTAAAGGACCACCGGTGCATGTGGACACTCGACCCGACGCCCAAACGCGGTACTATAGAGCCCGCTCAGTACCATATGCACTGAAAGATAAGGCAGAACTGGAACTCCAACGACTTGAATAAGAATGCATCATCACGGCCATAGACCACTCTGACTAGGCATCCCCCATCGTACCGGTGCTGAAAGCCGATGGCCAGAGTGTCAGGATTTGGGGGAATAAAGTTAGGTGTGAATCCTGCTGTGATGAAAACCCATGTATCCACTGCCCAAAGTGGAATACATCTTTACTTCTCAGCAAAAAGGAGCGAGGTTCTCCAAACTAGACTTCCGTGAAGCATGCAACCAAGTACTCGTTGATAAAAAACCAGCAAGCTCCTGGTCATCAACGCACACCGATGACTCTTTGCTTAAAACTGTTTAGCATTCGGCGCGTCCTCGGCTCCGGCACTGTTCCAAAGAAGAATGGAAGAGACCCTGCGGAAATCCAAAACATCTGTCTACGTGCATGATGTTCTGGTGACTGGTGATGATGTACTGGCGACGCAGAACATCTAGAGAACCCGAGGAAAGTTCTCCAAAAAGTCAAAGACTCTGGACTGAAACTCCAGCGAGAGAAGTGTGAGTCCTTCAAAGAGATCATTCTGCTATCTGTGCCATGAGATCAACAAGATCAACACACTCGTGTGTTGAAACGAAAACTCTCGGTGATTTGGGTCGGTGGAGGGTTGAAATGAATTCAAAGAAAAAGGCAGAAGCCATCATTGAAGCACCTGAATCCAGGGACGTCAGTGATCTGAGATCCCATATTGGACTTCTTTCGTACTACGACAAGTTCTTTCCGAATCCTTTTGCAGTGCTTGCACCCTTTTATGCCCTGCTGCACAAGAACACCTGCTGGCAACGAACAGACAATTAGCAAAAAGCCTTCGTAGAAAGCAAGAATGAAATCATGAAGGCAAGGGTCCTGACACACTACGACCCATAAGAAGGAGCTTGTTCTGGCACGCGATGCTTCTTGGTGCTGTGCTATTGCATCGAAAGGATGGGGGGGGGGTCGCCACTCGCACTTGCATTTACAGCTCTGACACCGGCCGGGCGAAATTACTTACCGTCGAAAAGAAAGCACTGACCATTATGTTTTGTGCCACACGATTCAGAGACTACCTGCTGTGCCGAAGTTTTATGCTCATCACTGACAACAAGCCTCTTGTGGGGATTTGTCGATAAGATGAGGCAATTTCAGCCATGACAGCTTTGCGCATCAACGCTGGGCACATACTCTAGGAGCTTACAAGTACTGCATCGAGCACCGACCAGGACGTCTCAGCGTAAACGCCGATGCCATGAGCAGCCTGCCTTGAAGACGGCACATAAAGATCCTCCGAAACCTCTGGAGCTGGTCAACTCAATCTCAAGCATAAAAACTGGCGGTATCAGTCAGCAAATTAAAACTCACAAACAGCTACAAGGATTTAAGCCAAGTGCTACAGTGGGTGGAGGAAGTATGGCCACAAAAGACTCCAGACAAGTCACTACAACCACTTCGGAACAGACGTGATGAGCTAATCGTGCATCGGAATCTCCTGTACTAAAAAAGCTGAGTGGTTGTGCCAACTCCTGCTCGCCAACACATCTTAGACTTGCGGCATGAAACTCACCAGAGAATGGTGGTCATAAAAGCTATGGCGAGATCTCTTGTGTGGTGGAAGTACATGGACCAAAAGTGAAAGCTATTCGCGACGATGTTCATTGTGCCTCCAGAACTCCCCAAGGCTACCAAAAACAGTACCAGTACCCTTGACCGAGCCAAAGGAATGCTGGGAGTGTCTGCATCTTAACTATTGGGGACCATTAGAGGAAAGATGCTACTGGTATTGGTAGATGCGAAGTCAAAATTACTTGAAATCGTCATTGTGGTAAGTGCCACATCCGCGCAAACCATAAAACACAAATGTGATATTTTGCAGAGTTCGGACTACCAAAGTGCATTGAAACAGACAATGGAACTTCATTCACTCGTCAGCCCTTCCAAGACTTCGTTCAAAGAAATGGAATCAAGCATCTCCGAACTGCACCTTTTCATCCAGCGTCTAGTGGCTTGGCAGAATGAGCTGTTCGCACGGTTAAAGATCGCCTCAAGAAAACAAAGAAAACAGACCTCAAGCTCCGACTTGCTCAGTGCTTGCTCATATATCGCAAAGCACCCCGTCCGAGCAGAACGTCTTTAGCAAAAGAGATACTGGCTTATCCAATGAAAGCAAGGCTGGACCTCTGTAATCCCAAATGGGGTGGAAAGGCAATTTTGGAGCAGTTGCCGACAGACTGTAGGCAACGGGCCTGGCAATAAGAAAGGAAAAGGAATTACGCCTCAGAAAAGGGGACAGGTTGCAGTTCGCAATTCCAGCAAGAGGACCTGGATGGTGGTTGGGCGAGGTTGACAGCACCAGTGGAACATCCATTCTGAGTGTATTAACTCCGCAAGGGCAAGTACACCGCCACAATGACCAAGTCAAGCCACACTAGATCACTTTGGCATCAATTCCGGAAGAACAAATACCACCTAAGAAGGACCAAGGCTACGCAACGAGCGAACACAGGACAGTGGAGACTGCAAGGTCGCCCTGTACGAGACGACACACACGAACTGTCTGCATGCCCCTAAAATTCTCACTAACCTTCATTAAGAAGGGAGGTTTACTGTGTATTTGTACGCCCTCATTACATGGCACCACCGACCCGCTCTGATACGACTGCGCCGAGGAAGGCTAGGCAACTATCATCAGAGGGGGCCGACTCTGAAACCTTGAGGCTGAAAAGCCGCTGTTATTCCGACCGTTTGTTATTAGTTAATATTATATACGTTCAACCCCAAACCCGGAAGTACATAACATCACGATTTCACAGATATACATTGTAAGTGGACCTTTATAACTCAGATTAAAATCTATTTGCTAACGCTACGCCCAATAACCCGAGCACAAAAAACCTTTTCATAATCGGTTCCAAACACCTCGCATCATGCTAACCGCAACAAAACGATCATCAACATCCAACATACGTTGTCTAAAGTTCCGAGTATATTGCTGCGACCTTCGAAAGCGCGAACACACAATCGGCGCTGTTTCAAATTTTCCTTGAAAAGAAATAGCGGGAATCAGAATATACGACTTAAGTTATTATCTCAACTCGGAACTTTCCACCACTTCAGTATTTCTATGATAGTCATTTGTTACTGCGAAAAAAAAAGGCGATAACTTTGTCGCACTAACAGTATAACTGCCCACGAAACTGTTGCGTGTATGTGGCACTGAATGCAAAAAAACACATCCCGATGTGTCTAAGATTAAAGTCTTTGCTTTCTAACTTCGGAGCTTCCGATGGAACTCAAGCTGTCTGTAGCGACGTGAAAGGTCCTATAAGCAAATATTTTATAAAAACAAATATCAAGCATATCTAAAAAGCTAACTTGTCTTGATAATCTTGATATTACCGGTGATCACAGAGTGTATTGCGTGTGTATTATGCGTGCGATATCGTTAGCTCTGCTTGGTTGCGGGAACCTTGGGTGGTTTAAATGCGCTGTTCACACGACACACTCATATTCTCAATGGGCTTATTGGAATGATTGAGACGAAGCTTAAATTTATTTAGGAGTGGAGGGTGTGAGGACTATGCTTTATAGAGAAGGTTACACCGGTTCTGTAAACAATGTTCAAAAAGAATACAACTATCTGATCGAAAATCTAATTGCCGTGGCGCCGACAGCTTTTGTGGTAGTTGAAACCACTGGACGCGCACAGAAGTTGGTTTTACCCTTTGAATTGGGACTTGTGCCTGTCGCCATTAATCGCTGTATGAACCGGTAGAGAAACAGGGCAGATGGCGAGCAAGTGTCAAAGTTAGGCTTCCTGCTGGTGTCAAGGCTGTCCTCTTGCATCTTGCACTTCCCCTCAGACGACAAGGCCACTGCGAAGGGGAGAGGTACCTGGCTTACCACTATAAAAGGAAGGAATTGTAGGCCCAATGCACGCAGCAATGTTTGTGAATTAAGTGTGTTTTGATGGTGGGGTGTGTTCATATAAAGACGTTCATAGTGGTGCCACGCTACTATTTATTTTTAGTGAAATTTCTCGTGAATCTTTATGTGAATCTCTTGTGGCCCGCAGCGACCCCTCCTCCCCCTTTCACTGCCTACCTGCCCGCCTCGCCCATGTGATGCCACTGTGCGCGCGTGCACAGTCGCCGCTCTGCCTCCGCCGGTTGTTCTTCGCTCTGGGTTTCCGTAGTAGCGGTGTGTGGGCTGCGATCTATGTGCGTAGTTAAAACGATGGATGCGGTTCCCGGCACGAGTTATATGGATGTGGTTTCTTCCACAAGTGGTATAGATGTGATTCTCTCCATGAGCGATATGGATGCCATATTCAAGGGCGTTGACGTACAGTGGCCCAAGTTCTTAATAATATCAAGCAAGCGTGAACAGTTGGGCAGGCCAGCGCCGTGCCGCGGAGGGTACGGCTATACGTTAGAGATGAGGTGCGTGCGAGTGTTCTTTCGGGTGCAGAGCGTCGTCTGCTAGGCTATTCCGTTGACCGCACACAACCCCTGCCCCGTAGCGAAAAAGCGCGGGGTGCTGATTGACACCATTTTTATTCCACGCCCACCTTTCTTTCCCTTTCTTTCTCGTTGCTCCCTCTGCTTCTCTCATTTATTGAGTAGAGCAGGGGATCTTAACTCATCAAACACAAAGTTGGAGCCAAAAGTTTCAGGAGCGCGTCGACTGGACGCTTTCGAAAAAAGCGCGAAGTCATCGCCGTGATAATCCAACCCAGTGCGCCGTGAACATCGAAAGTGCGCCAAACAAGAGTTCCGAAATATCGCATTGCTGCCAGCGACAATGCACTTCATGTGCATTGTCGTTGACGAACGAAGCATTCGACGACGTAAAGCGACAGCTCCAGTTGCCGCAGATTCTTGTCCGCTCAACAAATCAACGCAAAGCAAAAGTTCACACGGACGCCAGCAATACCGGGGCTCGATGCGGTACTGGTCCAAGAACAAGAGCGTACAGAGTGCGAGATCGCCTACGCTAGTCGGACGTTGTCAAACCGGGGAGCACGAAGACTCGACGACCGAGAAGGAATGTTTTGCCGGCGTCTGATCCTCACGAAATTTCGCCCGTACTGTCCAGAGAGCGCTTTTACAATAGTCGGCGACCACCACTCGCTATGCTGGTTGAGCGAGCCAGAAGGACCCATCGGGACGCCTCGCTCCATGGATCCTACGACTGCAAGAGTACGACGTGACCGTGGTCTCAGTGTCAGGTTGAAAGTACGTCGACTTGATTTTCTGTCCAAAGCATCCGTTAAGGCAGCTACCTGCTGCGACATAACGACGACGATGACGACGATCGCTTTCTTGGTGTAGTGAGCGTTAGCGGCGTAGCAGCGCACCAACACGGAAGATCCAGGCTGCGCGGACCAATCGACCACTTGGACTGACGAAGGAGTACGATTCCCCGTGCCTTCTCACGGCCGTGCAGCCAATGGTCGCCATACGGTAAAGATATTCTACAAAGAGAACTTCAGGGACGGCAACTCAGCGTGACTCCTGGTAATCCTTACTAATCGCCAAGAGATCTTCAAAGCCTCGCCATGATGACCCTACATCTGGTCACGTCGGCAACAGCAGGATTCTCGCGTGATTCAGAGACGTACTACTGGCCCAAGCTCCCAAAGACTGTCTTCCGTTGAAAACTATCGTGCCCCAAGTGCCTGCAACAAAAACAAAAAACGATAGTTCACCGTCGCCCGTCGATCGTGGCTCCCACGATCCGACGGGCGACGACACCGACGACGCCCAGCTGGTAACCCAGCGGGCAGAGATCGCATGACAACTAGCCCGCCTTCAGATAAAGGACCAACAATGTGTCGACGCTTGCCGGTATAACCTTCGCCGCCGCGATGTGGAGATCCAGTCCGGAGTTAGGGTGTGGGTGTGGACGCCCATTTGCCGCCGCGGCCTCAGCGGAAGAATCCGATAAAGAGGTGTCGGAGTCGCCGACGGCCACGCCGACGCCGCTCGGAGGGAGGAGTAGCAGGCAGGATGGGGAGGCGAGGAGGAGGAGAGGGGTATGCGTTCCCCTCGGTACCCTTCCTCCTCCTCCTCAAGAGCTGCGCTCTAATTCGGTGTTACAGAGGTTGTAAGCGGCTTTCCATTTTCAACCATTTTGTAGTTTTCCTTTTTTTTTCAGTTGCATCGGAATGATGCTCGTTAATTAAAAGGGAGGAGGGGGGGAGGGGAGGGGATAATGCCGCGCACGCGCCGAGCAAGCAACGCTGGGTCCTGGACATCTAGAAAATTCGTGTTTAGTCGAGACGTAACTTTTATCATTTCGTCCTACTTTCTTTTCCTCTAAAGTACCTTTCTCATTCTTACCCCGAACTTGCAGCGCTCGAATGTTCTGGCCAGAATTTTCCAGATGCCGACTTTCATTAAATAAGGGCTCCGTGTGACCTTGTCGAGTGAGTCTCGCTCTCGCTTGCTGTTACGCCGCCAATCGCCGCCCGCTTTTCTGCTGTAGCGACGCACCTTCTTTATTTATTTTTTTTGGGCACAAGTTCGCCCCATTAATCTTTCAGTTTGAAGCGTAATTTTTATCACTTCTGCTTCTCTCATTCGTGACAATACAACCCTGAAAAGTCAGTTCGTCGTTCAGCGCACAAATGTCGAACTGAGAGCCTCAACTTTTTCCGACGTGCTTGATAAGGGCGCGATGTAACGTATTAAACAGTCTTTAATGCTCTGACTGAGGATCTATTTAGTGTCGAAGACAAAACTAAATTTAAAAAAAAAGTTTTTTTTAACTTTATATGTTTTAACTATACCCTTAGTATTGATCGTGCTTTTGTAGTTGCTATTTTGTTTATAGTTAGCATGCTTTGGAGCACTTCCAACAAACATATATTGGCTTAGACAAACCTGTTTCACGGTTGCTTTTTCAAATGTTATTATAATGAAAAGGAGTATTTTATTATTATTATTATTATTATTATTATTATTATTATTATTATTATTATTATTATTATTATTATTATTATTATTATTATTATTATTATTATTATTATTATTATTATTATTATTATTATTATTGCGCGGAATTCTGTCCGGGCAACCTCCGAATTGAAGATCTGTTTTGGACGCGATGCATTTTCACTTGCAAAACGACTTTAAGGCTCATTTCGCTTTGTTTTCGGCAGTTGTCAAAGACCGGGAGGAAAGAACTCCTAAGCTTGAAGAGAAGCGTAGCTCCGTCTGCTTTCCCTTCCGTGCTTGGACAGGCAGGAGTTGTATCTTTAATGTCTGGCCTCATCTCCAAAAAAAAAAAAACACTTGTGGAGACAACATTGGAATGTGGTATGAGTCTCCGAAGAAAATTTGACGCCTTGTGTAATGTGCTACTCATTATTCTAAAACGAAATACTAACTTCTGGTTGCACACTGGTCAACCTAAAGACTGCAACGGTTAAGCCGTTCTTGAACGGTGGGACCAGAGGAAAATTTGAAAGTTATCGCCCAATATCAATCTTGCCTTCATTGTCTAAAATTTTGGAGAAGCATCTGTTCAACGTTATGACCTCATTTTTTGAGAAGCATGACGTTATGTCATACTGCCAATATGGTTTTGTCAAAGGTCGTGGCAACACAGCCTCTACTGGAAGAGCTGGTCGGACGTGTGGAACACCAGTTATGACATTAATCAAATCTCCTGTGCTCTGTTTCTTGCTGTATTCATGGCTTTCGACACAGTTAGTCATGACTTACTTCTTCAAAAACTGAATCTTTATGATTTCAGAGGTTCATTTCTTTCACGTCTTACTGACTTATTAACCAACCGGTCTCTAGATGACTTGGGCTGGCGACAGAGAAAAGTTCTAGGGCTTGGCTGAGAGCGGTAGTGCCGCAGGGCTCTATTTTGTCACCTCTATTATTTAACATTTATGTTAACGACGTGCAATGTTGAATTCAGAACTATAACCTTTATCAGTACGCGGATGACAGCCTGCTTTTAACTCGTCATATGCAATATAGTACCGCGATAGATATGCTACAGGATGACGCTATACACCTGTTGGATTAACTTGCGTCAAACCTCATTACATATCAATTGCTCAAAAACAAAACTTGTCTGTTTTTCAAATACACTGAGGAGTGTTTTCCTAAATAGGCCCTTGATTTTGTATACATCATGTTGTGCCGATTGTACCTCTGTTCCTGTTGAATATGTTTGTGATGCGGTAAGCACATGGGAATTGTGTTCGATTCTGATTTATCCTGAAACACGCAGATGACAAATATTTGCAAACGAATGAGAAGAATATCCTGTCTCATCGTATTCTATTAAAGTATTTGTCCCGATGTCAATTAGGATACTTATTATGCTGACACTGATATACAGTATTTTAAGGTATGGCATTATTTTATTTGGAAACTGTCCCAGGCAGGCACGTAGCCAGGATTTGGGGGGGGGGGGGGGGGTTGCCTGCCCATGACAAAATGTTGTATAAGGGGAGGGGGAGAGGGAGGTCCGAGCAAAATTGAAGATTTGGGGGGGGGGGGGCAGGGCCCAATGGGCCACCCCTGGATACGTGCCTGGTCCCAGGCGATGGCATGCAAGGATTGATGGTATCTTGAAAGGTATGCTGACAAGTGTAGCTTACAACTCGGAGTTTCTTGCAGATTACAACTTGTTTAAATCTGTTCCAGTTGCCTAATTTTGAGACCCTGTTCAAGCACACCTTATCACCAAGCACTACTGGGACAGTTCCTCTAAGAATCCCAAGTATGTGTCTAGGTCTTTCAGGATCACTCAACGGTTTGAAGTGACCAGAAGAAGAACGCATTATGAAGAAAGCGTAAGATCTTTTTATGATATTAAATATATTTAATGAGCTTCACGAAGACTTACATAACATAGAGTCGGTGCAAAAATTAAAGAAAGCTCTCAAGTGTGTTTGCTGAGCCCATCTCAAGACCAATCGAGAAAAACAATTCTGACGTTTTGTGTATCTTTGCATTGAGGTTGATGGTAATGCTGTGTCACATAGTAGTGAGCAATCATATAAAATCACCTTTTTTCTATTTAAGTGACTCCGGAAAAGAATTTTGTTAGCATTTGTGTTTTTCTGATTCACTTCACTAGCAGCATGTCATCAAGGTGGTGTTCATCGTACAGCGCCATAGATGGCTTTGATGAACCCGTGTCTGTATCTGGTCCTGTGTTCGTGCAATGAACTATTGTTATCATTATTACTATTATTATTATATATTATTAGTAGTAGTAGTAGTAGTAGTAGTAGAAGTAGTAGTAGTAGTATAGTTATTTTAGACAGAAAAACATGTTCCGTCTTTGCGCACAATTTGTTTTCTTTATTTATGAATACATTATATATCTTGTACCAATACCGTATAATGTTTTTTTTATTCTTTTCTAGATCATAATTGATCAATTTTGGCGCTAATTTTTTTTTCAGATTTGAAAACTGGCCGCAAACAGAGCGCGTCAAGCTTTGCCGACAATTATTCTTTGAAGAGCTGCGTAGTCGTTTAGGCCACGTCGTCACTTGTGTGGTTGGTGCCCGACCAAGGACACGCTGGCGACATAGTGACGACATGATAGAAGCGACCGCGTCACTCTTCCAAGACGCCATTGTCGGCAGGGCTTGCGGGGCTCTTAGCGCAATCTTTAATTCTGGCAATAAACCCAAAAGGTGTAAATAATACCAAAAAACACTACCCTTTGCAAAATAATTTAATTACTCTTGTCTCTTATAATAACAGCCGTTAATACTGCAACCTCAATATGAGCCCTAAAACCAATAACTGAAATGTTAATTGGAGGATTTTAGTCAGTTTACTGCGACGAATATTCACTCGTCTACGGGCCTAAGGCCCTTGATAAATACATCGTTAAGACAGAACTCGTCTCTCACCCCTACAATACAAAGAAACTTGAAAACTAAAACCAAACACCTTGTATATATCTTAAAAAATCCCCTTTACAACTGGACATAATTCGTTGATGGGGCAGTTGTGAGTGCATTTAAAAACAAATGTGTGAATGAGACTGTTCTAGTGATATAATAAAGATAAAAAATACCAAACACTTATGCAACCCGTAAGAGATGAAACTCAGAGTCAGCTGAGGTTGTGACGTCGGAGCTGCTAAGGTGTCAGTTTGCAGAAGATGGACTGAACGAACGGTAAGGTGCGAGTGCGCACCCTGGCGTCCGCATAGCCGTTTCGCATTCAACCGAGTAACACACCGCACGAAAATTCCGCAGCCTTTTGGAAGGAATGAGGGTGTTGGATTGACGTGGATTCATTTACGTGGATTCACGGAAAAAGTCCTGCTGCGGTTCGAGGGACATGCGAGGCAGCTAGACAACAATGACACTAGTCGATCATCGATATACCTCTCTCTGCGGCAGAGAGAGACTTCTTGACTTCGTGTTCAGATGCTTTCGTGACGAATATTGCGGGACGTATGGATACGATCGACAGGTGAGAAACAACCTGCTTACGAGCTTTTGCTGGTCATGCGGTAGCGAGTAAAGTGCTGCAGTTGTGTTTTTTTCTTTAAATCTCGTGATAGAATAAAATCTCGTTCTTCGTTACTATCTGCGTGCAGTTGCGTCGAAATTCGTAAATATGCGTGGTAATACTCTCGTTTTCACTGAAGGTGAATAACAAGTTTGTGTGATTATTTATGTGTTGTTTGTGCTTACGTGTTAATTTATACTAATGTTATTTTATTGCATTTACTGCGGTTATACTATAATCTGAGCTGTATTAAAGGTGATAGTTTTATTGTATACAAATAAGTTATATTTCGTTCTAAATAGCTCGAGCGAATAGAGAAGTAAATTAATTGACTGTAAATAGTAAGTTTAGTACCGCTGCCACCGGAAAATTTATATATTTTCATTAAATGCTATGGGATCAATCAGCTCGCGTCTTGAGTATTATACGAGCGTCACAAAGCTGATTTGTCAATCGGATAATGTCGTTCGATCAAAATTACCTTAATTTCCTGCCGTGATGGCCGGGGCATAACGCAAGAATTCAGCGACTGCACGCGATAAAATCACTTAAATGAATTTTCCGTAAGTTACACTTGTCTCGCCGTTTCCGCGTTGACGCTACGTCTCACCTGATTTTTAACTCGGATCTGTTTTGATATGTAAAATCACTGCGTGTGTAGCCATTTTGTTTAAGCATTTCTGTATAAAATATGCATTCCTACAGCAATAATTGCGTGACTCAATGTTTTCGACTTAAAATATTCACATTTTCGACTGACGTCTTATTCGCATACCTCGCGCAAATTCGTACCGATTATTTAGCGGTGTAATGTTTTTGCCCTTCGTAACAAAATGTTTTCTAGGCCCGCTGCTACGTGCAGCTTTTCATTTTAGCTAATAAGGCACGCGCATGTGACTAAAACCGCGTTAAGACGGTCGATCCGCGCGCGTTGTCTTCAGCTTTGACGCGCACCCTCGATGGCCTTCCTTTGCGACGTCACGAGAAGAGCGTTAGCTCTTCATCTGGAGGTGCTGCCCGGACGCACAGTAACCGAAGATCCAGACATGCCCGGCCACCACGCAGTGGCCACAGTGTCTGGGCAAGGCATCGCATCTCCACCTAAACTTGATACACGCCTCACGCGCGCCCGCGGTGATAAAAGCGTAGGCTCGATAACGGGAAATCTCGAAACGTTCGTACTTTCTGGGGAGGGAGTACTGTGTTACGTACGTACGCACGGGCACAGTGGCTCCCTGAGAGAACTTTCTTCGCTCTCGATAGAGCGGCTCCCGAGAGCTCGGATTACTCATCCTGCCCGAGGCCGCGTCGTCGGCGGATGTCGCCGCACGCTTACATAAGTTCCGCGCAATATCCATTGCAATAAATCGCCGATACCATCCCGGCAAACACACCATAGCACAGCGCGAATACTGCTGTCTCATCTGGCCTACGTATTGCCCGCAGTTGCACCACTTCACGCAACCGCCGAGGTAACGCTCGGCACGAGGGTTTCAAAGAGGAGACGGAATCCGGAGATGGCACTCAGCAAGACGCACGGGACCAGCGGCCTGACAGACGCTGACGTCGCTCGTTCATCATTATGCAAAATTTGGTCAGCAATAGTTGCCCAAATGTGCGTGCGTTCTCGTTCTCAACTGTTCCAGATCGGTTTAACTTGAGTCCAGTCTACCGTGTGTATCAGGCGTTGTTTTGTTCCACTGTGTTCGGTTTTCTAATTTGTCGTTCTGACGGTATAGCGTTGGTTGCTGCGGTGCGCCATGAAATTCGCAAAGAGCGATTACCTGAGAAAATTCGAAAGAAAAGGCTTCAGTTCCTACGGAAAAGTGGAGCAAAGCCAGCGGTCTTCAAATTATAGGGCGCCCTATGCTTGAAGACCAGTGCTTCGCTGCGTTTCCATAGGAGCTAAGCCTTTTTCTTTTTTTACTTTTTTCTCAGCAGTTCTGCTCTTTGCGAATTTCATAAAAACAATGCACCACTAGGCTAACGTTATATAAAATCGGAACGCGATAGGTTAAGAAACCGAATTTGCGGTCGATCTAAAGAGCCTGGCCGCCCCTTGATACACCCAGAACAACCCGAGACGCTACAGTATCAAAAGCACATATGAAGATTCCGAAGTAGACACTCAATCAAAGCCGAAAAGGAAGGTATCGAAGACGGCAGAAAGAAAAAATAACAACAAAGTTGAAGAGGATGTCCGGGTATAGAGCAGACGAGCCGGTGGAGTAGTATATGAAAGTAAAAACTAAGTCAAACAAGTGAAAGCAAAATACACGGTAATTCAAACGTCAAGCAAAAAAAAAAAAAAAAGAAAAAAAAGGACGCGAGGGCGTAGTGTCGCCTTAAACAAAAATAAACTAGACTGGAAAATGGAAGGATCGAGTTGCAGCACCGTCCAACGAGTGCTACCCTTTATCGTAAAAAATTGCAGAAGACGCTAGTCCTCCCGGCGCCAACAAACGCAATTTGTGCACCGTATATAATAAGGATGGGCCGAACCTTTCCGAGTCAAAAATTTGGTGCCGAATCTTAGGATTTAAAATTGACTCCGTAAGTGTGACGTCATGGGTCCAACAAACCGTTGCTAGGTTTGCTGTTATGGACGAATACATGTGGCTCGGTTTCGCTACGCGAAAACCTGCCCATTAAAAAAAAATCAGAGCAGGATTTAAGCTTCTAAAAATTACAGATATAGAGCTTCTGAATGTCATATATGCTCGACAGAAGTGTGCCGGTAATCGCTCCTTTCGAAATATTCACGACTGCAACTTCCGGTCCTCAAGATGCTCGCAGCAGGCGACGCGAATGCAAGAAGTATGCCGTTCAGCCGCACGTCACGGCCAAGTAGGGCCGTCGTCGATCGTGCAGGAATAAAGACGATATTCTGACATCGCATTTGTTTGAAATATAATGAGTTTCATACACTTCAAGATTTGGTGGTGGGCAAGGATGCAAAATATAGTTTATCGAAAGTCCGGGCGTCGATCGAGATGATAGTTCACAAATATCGCATTGCACCCGCGAGAAAAGTTCATCGTCAGGCGGACGGTTGGAAATCCCAAATTTTGCTTGCGGACAAATTTTGTTGCAGTTTCTTCAGATTTCCGCAACACTGTAAAGCGCGAAAGAACTGGATAAAATCATAAGCAGAGTCTATTACAGACTGTATCACATCGCGGGTCTGATGAAGACTTTCACCAAAAGAGCACATCCACGGAATTTGATTTATACCAAGGGGAAAAAAATAAGTAAAATACTGCGAAATCGCGATAGACATGTACTTTTTTAATAATTCGACAGTAATAATAATAATAATAACAAACGCATCAATTTCATTTATGTGCATGATTTGTTTTCAGTGGTGGCCTGCACTATGCCGGCAATGCACTTCAGGTCGTCGTCAAATCTTCGATCTGCGTGACGTAGTTTACTTTACTGTATTTTCACCCCTCGTAACTAAGCTGTTGTTCAGAAAACAAACACGCACATTACGGAGGTTCTACGGCCATGGTGATGCGCTTGTTTTTGTCGCTCGTTTAATGAAGACGCCCGCCGCAACAGAGGCCAGCAAATCTAATGCGCGTCTACAATAAAGAAGCGGAGTGTATGACTTCAGAAATGGCTTTCATCGTTGTGATACGACATTGAGAAAAGAAATACCTCTATAATTAGATATCAAGAAGTTAGGTTGCTTACAAAAATGTTTGCTTACTTGTAAGCAGTGCTCAGTTCATGTGAGCCCCATGTATTAGTCCAAAGGAACGTCCCTAACAACGGTTTGTTTGGACCCAGACGCCAGCGCCGACGTCATTACTTACGGGGTCAATACTGAATTCGCCGGACGTTTCTAAAATTTGGCAAATATACATTGTTGCCAGACGTAAAAGCTGACATATCGTTTTTGCGTGCAAAGGAAGCTTTAATGATTTTTCAAAAAACATATTGACACGCGTTATTACTACAAGATAATATTCTACAAGGTAAGTGTATTGGTGTCATTTTGTGGTATCACCGGCAATTTTAAAACTGACTTCGCCAGCGCAAAGCAGGCTGCGGTAGGGGGCGCAGTCATGCAGTCACGATATTCGCGAGTTTTGCCGAAGCCTCATCATGTATGTCTGCAAGTGTGCATTTTATTGCTGAAATAGCGCGGTAACACTGTGTTCTTACTTTCCGTTTTCTTCATGGTCGTCACTTCGTGCGCGAAAATAAGTGCGACGGCTGCTGAGCCTTCAGCAGAAGAGATAAGAATATTATTGAAATAGTATGTTTTTTGACTTAATCTACTCTCCAGCTTTAAATTAAAAGTGTACGTCCCATATTCTGTTCGCCCTGTTTTTCACTCTCGCGGCAACGCCAGTTTGTAACGTTCGGACACACCGTACATTTAGGAAGATGGGAAGAGAGACAGTAATGTCGGAGGTGGAAAGTCGAGCATGATAGTTGTGTGATTAGCTTTATGCGGATCGATGAAAACCGTAAAATGACGCTAATTGAAAAGCAATATTATATTGTTTTTGAAACAAACTACTTGTGAGCCGAAAACAGGATAGCCATAGTGGCGAGGGGTGCTGGAAGCCAGTACTTGTCACTCAATGTTGCAACTACTTCGGTATCACTGGAAAAAATCAAATGAAAATCACGTTATCCCGAATGCACCGCATCATCTGTCAGTGAGCGCAAGGGACTCGGTCGTTTTTGCGTCAATTTCTGGTCGATTTTCCGTTCTTGAGGCTGAAAAACATTGAAGAGAACCACACTCACAAATGCTAACAAAGGACACAGTTACCATGAGGTCGTGGCTTCGCACCCCGCCGTAAACCATACAGCACTACACTCCAGATAGGCAAAACCAGCTGTGTTGTGAGAATTCGACTACTTAAGGAGGCTCCGGAGTTCTCGCCAGAGGCGCTGCGATCACTGCCCGTTCGCGTTCCGCGGGAGTTGCCAGCATTGGCTTATATGGTATTTGCTCATAGGATTGAAAACGCGGCGCGCGCCTTGCTGTGCCTCTAGAATCTTGCTTTGGGATTCGATCTTCCCCGATCATATACGGAGCGCAAGTTGGTCTGCTTCTTTGCAGGGTTGGTGTGACGTCAGAACGCCGGCCTCCTGATTGGCTCTGATTGAAGGAGTACCTCGCGGCAAGCAGGGTTGAGGTCTACCCGCTTTGTTCTTTAATCATAGCCAATCAGAGCCTGACGTCACTCTGACGTCACCGCAACCCTACAAAAGAAGCAGACGAACTGGCGCCCAGCATTGGCTAATGCCGCACCGACATTTGGCCGGGAGAGAGATAAACAAGACGGAAGGACTCGCCGCGCCTAGATTTCTTAAACTATAATTGAATAAATGGTCACTGGCTAAGCTTAAGAATAGCAGGGCGTAGCGTAATATGTTCCCGATTTTTGATTCGTGATTTATTACTGGGCGCTCTTTTTTACGCCAATGCCGCAGTCTGATAGACTTGGGCAGAGCGATATTACGATACTGATGACTGGCCACGCCTTCGGTTTCTGTTGTCAGTGCCTATATAAAGCATTAACAGCATGTAGCGAATAGGCGTGGTTATTTCCGGTTTCATGCAAGTTTTGTGCAGGTTTGCCAGATTTCAAATGCTCTTCTTCGAAATTTTTTTTCTCACTTGCGCCGCAAAGTATGTTCCCTGCTTTTTTTATTTTTGACGCCAACAACACGATAGTCGAACTCAACTCCCCGTGACCGCACAGTCATGAGTAATGCGCCTGATCTCGGCATAATCTCCATTTGTATTAGCGCATCGGCTGAATCGTGAAGAAATATACCTGCTTCTACCATTCACCCCGAAGGATTCCCGTGAGTGCGCTTGGCATCTTTGAAGGTGCAAACCCAACTACGTCGGACTTACTGGGAGGCTCGACGAGTTATGTGTCAGAAAGTGTGTTTGAATTCAAGAAGAAAGCTGCGCACTGGCACTGAGCATGACTTACCGTTATGATCAGGGAGTCAGCCGGGATGCGAGTCGCTATGTACCAGTGTCACTGGCATTGCAGAGTTAGTTTGCGGTCAAAGAACATTTCCGGCATTGTGATTTTCTGGGCTTATCTTCGGTAGATCATTTACAGCCCAAGGGCTGGGAAACAGAAGACAGCTCGGTCGGTTGCTAGCTCACGCGCGGCTGCTGGGCTTGTGAAGGCCGAACTGCGACAGAAGCTGCGTCACATTTTCAAAACGGCGCTCGAAGATTCGAGCTCGGGGGCGGGTCCATGATAGTCGCGGCCACGGGCCGTCACAAGCAGAGTCGCAAACATTCCACATAACATGGCGCCACTTGTCAAACCAAACTTTATTTCTCGGTGGTGTAAGCCGGACTTTCGCAGACATTGGCGTAAACGTAGACGGATGAGTACTTCTTTTAGGGCTGGTAAGCAATAAAATTAAAAAAAAAAAAAAAACTAGCGCAAGGGTCATGTGGAACAGATTACTTGATCCGTGAATCGCCATTTCTCGAAAGAAGGGCGGTCTGTAAAGCATCGCAGGCACCCAGTGGACGCGTGATCTGCTCGTTAATCGAGGAAGTTAGTGTGGCAGTGTTATTATTGCGTACCGGCGCTGCCCGCAGGTAGACTGGGCAGCCGGATGCCGCGAGCTCCTCTGACAATCGCGTGCCAGCGAGAGCTCGGGCACTCGTTCTCTAGACCGAGATCCGCGATGGGACGCACCGTCCACACTGTAGAGCTGGCAGTGCAGTTTGTATTTATCAGTTATGGTTCTTGCTATTTTGGAAGGTGTCAAAGGACAACAGCACGCACGAATTAAATAGCCACGTGAAGCGGTTACATAAAATAATGGCAAACATTTTTATGTTCTAGACAGAATTTGTGATGGGGACTTTTCACAGGTAAGTATGCATAAGTGAACGCAGGGTGCCAACTAATTACGTTTCTAGTAGCGGAGCTGAAGACGAAACGAAAGAACGTTACAGATACCATATTCTGGTCAAGAGGGGACTCCTGAATTTCTCCTTGCAGGTTTGAGAACAGGCTTCGCCTACGATAAGCTTGCAAAGTTTCTGAATCGTCTTATCAAGCAAGCTGTCTCCAAGAACCCGCTCATATATTACAGAGCGTAAGCGTCTTGGAGTCGCTTCTTCAACACAACAAGTCTCAAGCGAGGATGCGGCTCGGCTTTGTGCATATACGTCGTTTTCTGGATTAAACGTAAGTAAGCTCAATTTCGTGAAATTGTTAAACCTGTATATGGTGGTAACGTGAACGCTGGACACGAATAGAATCACTTAATTTTATGAAATTGTGAATCTCACCGTGAAGCGCAACCGATACACAGTAAGATAAAATGCTTCGTGACGAACAACTATTAATCACCTGCCGTGACTAATCTATGCCAGATCGCTACAAAAAAAAAATTTGCTTTGTTTTTTTTTTTGCTTTTTTGCTTTTATTGCGTTAGAAAATATAATTTATCTTCTGCTACACAAACCAGGTGAGCAATTCATGTTGTTATCCGACTGAAATATATTGCAAGTATTTTGTTAATAGCGCTGTTGCATTATACACTCGATCTCTGTAGTTCTAAACGCAACTGGTGGTGCACAGCGTCCTCGGAGTTCTGAAAACCGCCACGCGGCGAGTTAATGAGCGCCTATATACGAACCGTTATAACAGAAATTAGATGCTGTCATTGCTTTTGCATTAGTCACGCGCAGCTTTTAACCTAGTAGCACAATTATTTTGTCAACATAGATTTATTTTCCGGAAATATGTGGTTTCAGAAAACACGAGGAAGTAAAGGTAGAGCGAAACTTGGACCTTGGTAAAGCGTTCGGGTAGCTTGGCCCTAATTCTTAAAGAGAGTGCTAAATTTATAGCCACTTCTTTGTCGTTTGGCTGTCATCTGGCATATTTGACCTAAATCGCCAAACAATTGCAAGTGTAAGGCTTCACTTAATCTATTTTTTTTTCAAGGTGTTTTTAATTTTCAAACAAGTGTTAAATTTAGGCTTCCCTGCTTGTTCTTCGGTTCGCATATTTGGCTTAACTATGGTACTTTCTTGGCACTTATGGCGAGCCAGAGAAAAGCCATGAAAACGCTAAAATGCAGGGACTCAACCCGAAAAATATAACGTTTCGGTTACGGTTACGGTTACCGGTTCCTGTTGATAACGGTTTCGTTCTGGTTTTTTACGGTTTTAATTTTTACGGTTTCGGTTACCGGTTACATGTTCCTAAAAACCGGTTTATTTCGGTTTTGCCAATAATTTGTTTAATTGAAATGCTAGACAGCCGTTTTATAATAAACAGTTTAAAGTAGTCCCAGATATCTAACGATGTGAAATTCAAGGAATTTAGAAACGTCTTAATACGTCTAATTGGTCAAAAGCTGCACACTTTTCTAGCTCAAAGCTGGTTCACTACATCTACTTACATTATATAGTTAGATACCCGAGCATGCATGTTACGTCCGATACTCGGGGATTATCGCATTCTATATAATAAAAATGAAAATAAACATCCCTTCTTTGTTGTTCGGCAGCGTTTGTAAACAACCCTA
Source organism: Ixodes ricinus (assembly GCA_037355805.1). NCBI lineage: Eukaryota > Metazoa > Arthropoda > Arachnida > Ixodida > Ixodidae > Ixodes > Ixodes ricinus. The sequence continues at coordinate 36,690 of JAZHYW010007857.1, read as the reverse complement.
AGAAAGTTCCAAATGGGGGCTGGAAGAACCATTCGCACCTTCTCGTCACTATAGTTTATTTTAACCTAATACATGCAAACGAGTCTTTCGCTCACACTGAAGGACGGAGCAGGACTAGAGCCATCCTCTAGTAAAATACTGCTAAGTGGAATAAAGTAATAAAATTGAGAGCTTGGCTAGTTGGTGAAAGTAAACAAAAAAAAGAGAAAAAAGAGAAGACTAAGGAGAGGAACGAACAACACAGTAACACAGAAAGCTGTAAAAATATGTCATGTGTTGTTCGTTCCTCTCCCTAGTCTTCGTTGTTGAGCCATGCTATACCTACATCATGTTTGCTATTTCCAAGCAATTGCCTATGGTATCGAAGCACACGTCTCTCACTGGCCGATTCTGTGACGCTTTTTAAATTAATTAAAAAAAATATGCGGACGCAAGAAATGAAAATAAAGTGCGGACCTGCTTTATGTGTAGTACATACCGTTTCTTTTAACAGATTTGCCTTGATAAAGACGTGAAAGTTATACTTATGCGGTTTGTGCAGGTGAGTTATGCGGCCAGGGGGACATACTATAGGTGGCTAATCATAACGATCAGTCGGCTAATTAATTAAAATTCGTTAATTAACTTCTTTAATTAATGAAAATAGACATATGGTTCTAACTGTTGAGCGTCATAGAAAACCACTAAATCAACTATTTCTATGAAGATATAAGACAGGGGCAGAATTTTACGGCGTTCTGAGAAAGTGCCCAGTTGGGACGCGTTTCTAGGTTTCGTTTCCTTATTGAAGCGCATTTTTGCGCCCGCGGTCCTGCTCCTGGTGATCGTGGCGCGAAGCCAAAGCATTGGCTCCCTCGTAGGACCGGCGGAAGTTGGGCGTACGCCCAAGTAGCTTCTCAGCTACTTGGGCGCAGGACCGCGGGCTCGGAGATGCGCTACGATAAGAAACCGAAACCTCGAAACGAGTCCAGATGAAGCGTCTCTACAGAACGCCGTACAATGCGTCCCCTGCGTTATATGTTTTTATTTTATTTGATTTAGTGGTTTCCGATGATACTGAGCAAGTTTCTAATTGGAACCATACGTCTAATATGATTACTTAAAACGTTAATTAACGAATTTTAACTAATTAGCCCACTGATCGTTATGGTTAGCCCCCTATACTATGTGCCCCTGGCCGTATAACTTCACCTGCACAAAATGCATAAGTGTAACTTTCACTGTTTTTTTAACAAATCTGTTAAGTTAAAAACACACTGTATATATATACTGGGTGTTTTTTTTAAGTTTAACAGAATTTTTTGTTACAAATCACGAAAGCTAGATTAATGCGGTCTGCGCAGGTGAGATATACGGCCAGGGGGACATACTATAGGAGGATAATCGTAATGATCAGTCGGCTAATTAGTTACAATTCGTTAATGAACTTTTTAAATATTGAAAATAGACATATAGTTCCAATTAGAAACTTGCTCAGCGTCACCGAAAACCACTAAATCAGTAATTTTGAGAAAGACTTTGAGCGCGTGAGAAGCGTAGTAGTGCACTAAAGTTAGCACTCGTGGAGCACGTACAAAGCTAGTGGTTGCGATAAGGCGCCCGCGCAATTTTTCCGTCTCTTATCTAGCCCCAGCCTTGAACCTGCTCCACGAGCGGTAACTTTAGTGCACTACTACGCTTCTCACGCGCTCAAAGTCTTTCTCAAAATTACTGATTTAGTGGTTTTCGGTGACGCTGAGCAAGTTTCTAATTGGAACTATATGTCTACTTTTCATTAATTAAAACGTTAATTAACGAATTTTAACTAATTAGCCGACTGATCGTTACGATTAGTCCCCAATACTATGTCCCCCTGGCTGTATAACTTACCTGGGCAGACTGCATTAACCTAGCTTTAATGGTTTGTTTTTAAAAATTCTGTTAAGCTTAAAAAAACACCCAGTATATATATATTTATTACATACATATTCGAAAATATGGAGATTAATTAACAGTACTTCATCAAATGAATGAATGTTTCGCGAAACCGCCAAAAGCCAAAATAAACGGCGGAGCCAGGATTTGAACTCTGCGCCTCCCAATGTACGGTCAGATGTGCTTATATAATATTATATTTATTATACGGGCCGTGGGATACGTGGCGTTTTACATTTCTCTTTATGGCTCTGGGTTTTTCTTCTTCTTCGTCCCCTGTTTGACAGAGTTTCAGACCAAATTCCTCTTTCACCCAATTGACTTCCCTTTCTTCTGCGTGTTTGGCCGACTTTGCCGCACTGCCCACCGCTCCACCTTCCCCCGCTACCCGACAGTGCATGGGCAGATGCCTCCGGAGTCGGTTTTGGAGTACTTGTAGGGGACTGTGCGCAGGCAATCATAGCTCCTCTGCCGAGGCCAATATACCTCTGGGAAGGACTCGCCGTGTTCTGGTGCGCGTGCATTGGCGAGAAAGGGACTCTTCTGACACACGGACAACACAGCTTTGGCTCTAGCGCTGCACCACGGCCATGGACGAGCTTTGCCTTGGGCTACTGCCAGTGCCGTCTCTCTTCTTTTTCTTAATGAAGATATGTCAATAAAATGGGTACCGTCGGTCATGAGCCCCGCCGACCTGCCGTTGCGCGCTTGACACGCGATGGCGAGCTGGCTGGCCATCGAGTCCTCGCGCTCTCGGCGCGAGACATCTTTTCCTTCTCGTGCTGAGGGCGGCGGAATGATCGAGGAAACGTCCGAAGGGTTTCCCGAGGTTTTTCAATAAATGTCAATAAATAAATAAATAAATAAAAATGGCACTGGCATTAGCCCAAGGCAAAGCTCGTCCATGGCCGCGGCGCAGCGCGAGAGCCAAAGATCTGTTCTCCGTGTGTAGAAGAGTCCCCTTCTCGGCAATACACGCGCACCACAACACGGGGTGTCCTTCCCGGAGGTATATTGGCCTCGGCAGAGGGGCAGTGATTGCCTGCGCACAGTCCCCAAAATCTACGCCGTAACCGACTCCGGAGGCATCTGCCCATGCGCTGTTGAGTAGCGGGGGGAAGGTGGAGCGGTGGGCAGTGCGGCAAAGTCGGCCTAACACGCAGAAGAAAGGGAAGCCAGTTGAGTGAAAGAGGAATTTGGTCTGGAAACTTTGTCGAACAGGGGAAGACGAAGAAAAAACTCAGTGCCTAAAGAGAAAAGTAAATGCCTAGTAGCTCGCCGCCCCCTGGAGCGCCTTGAGGGGAAGCGAGCGCTCCAGCGAGCGAACTACATGAGGAATGGCTCGGAGCCGTTCTGGCGTGTGCGAAATGGTGTCATCGGCTGTGTCGAGCCTTAACCCAAGAAAACCCATGCGTCGGGTGGGCTCTGCTCATGTCGCTTAGGTTTAAAGGGGCCCTGCAACAACTCTTTGACTGGTTTTTAGTTTGCACCGAACCTGAGCGCACTGAACGTAGTAACTTAATGAAACTTTTCTTTTCTCGAATTTCGCTTTATTTTAAAAGTTATAGGCAAAAATAAAATTACAAAAACAAGCAAAAAATAACTTCCTTGATGACGTCGTTGGTCGTGGCTTGAGTGGCCGTGAACTAGAGGAGGGGTAGTGAGCTCAGCGAGCGCTCACGGTTGCCGCACTCCCTGTCGACGGCTCGAGAGGCGCCACTAAAGCATGTGTTGGATAGGCTGTATGAAGCGGGCGGCCACGGCGGCTCAGCATTGCATTTGCTGCGCGATTAAAGACTAATTCGGCGTGACACTTCATTGGCATCAGAAGACGGCAAACACGGGGTAAAGATCAGTTCAGAACGGGAGCCACTTTGCGCTGCCATGCCGCCAAACGGCCGAATCGCAAGCCAAACAAACGCGTTCCGAGCGTTCCGAGCCTTAAGCCTGTTTTACATGCAGCCTGTTTCACATGCAGCGACTGTTTCGAAAAAAATCGGTGCGACAGCCGACGCAGCGAGTGCGATCGCAATGTTTGGTTTCACATGCTCCAACAACCGCGCGATTTCTGTCGGCGCGGCCGGCTGTTCGGACACGGACGCAACGCGTTTGACTTTGCCTAAAATACAACAAAAACGTCTTAATAAACACAAATGTTTTACGAATACAATATGTAACTAGAAAATTTTAATAATTAAGCATTAAACCAAAAGTTTTAAGGTGTCTAAATTTATTTTCGAATACGCAACTATCGCGGATGAAAGCTGGCTAATGAACGGCTGGTTGACGATGAAGTGATCGCACCGACTCTGCGACAAAATACCAACTTGGTAGAAACCAGTCGCAGAGCCGCTGCGACAGTGCGACTGCGATTTTAATCGCACATTTACTGGAAATCGCACCGATTTCGGACGAGAATCGCAGCATGTGAAACACCCTTTAGGAACACTCGGAACCGGTCGGATCCTCGAGCCTGTACACGACCGCAGCGCCGCCGCGTACATCCGGGACCTTTCTACGCTCGCCGCTCGTCGGTGCCTGATCCCACTACACCTTTCTAGTATGCGCCGCCTTTTCCACAGCTTGGTGGCGGGTGTGTCGACGGGTCATTTCTTGTTTTCGTACTTTATAAACTGCATTTGTTTCTTTTCTGATCTAAAATACTGAACGAAAACTACTTTCATAAATAATTGAAACGGTTCGCGCCACTTATATTTTGTATTTCGACTGAAAAGAAGCTTTTAGCGGCTCTGACCAGTAGTAAGGCCGGGAGCAAAGACCACATGTCGTGCGCTTTCGGCACCGCGGGTCGCCCCCGTAGGTGGAGGAGGTTTCCGCGACGTCCGGTTAAAATCTGACGCACTGATATTTAGTTACTCTCTCCGTGCCCGCTGGCTTGCCCCAACCCCAAGAGACGTGGAAACCGCAAAAAAAGTTAGACGCTTAAATATGATTGCAGGGCCCCTTTAAGCGAAATCCCGACCGCAGCAAGTCCTCCACGAGGAGGCGCACCATAGACGCCAACTTGTCTGGGTCAGGATGGGCGCACAAGAAGTTGTCTATGTGAGACCAAGCCCAGAGTCCACGCGCGCGCATTTCCCTGGCAATGGCTGTTGCCAAGAGCTGCATGTAAAACGGCGCCGGGCGTATCACGAAGGGCATACGGCAAAAACGGCAGTAACGGCGGCCTACTCTAAATGTGGTCAGGTTGCGGGAGGAGGCATGAAGCGTGATATGGTAAAAGGCCTCGGCAAGGTCGAGCTTCACCATATACGCTTGGGGCCGGAGGCGGTTTACTTTGATGGCCTGGGGTAGCGGAGTAAGGCGGAACTGAGGTGCCTGAGAGGTAAGGAGTTAGTGCGGCGCAGTCTAAAACAAAGCGGGACTCGGTGGCTGACTTGGATACGAGGAAGACGGGGTTGAGGTACGGACCACGTGAGGAGCGTTCGATGATGCCGCCAACATGTTGGTTACGGCGGCATCGATCGTGGGGACCTGGTCAGGAGAGAGGGGCGGGCCGTGAAGCAAGAAGCCTTCGTGCAGCGAATGGAAAGTGCGCCGAAGTCGGGCGGCCCGTGAAAACTACATGCCTCACTAAACACTGCCCAGTCGACTTGAGGTGCCTGCTGGGTCGGGTGGACTGGCGGCGGAGGTCCCGTCGCTTTCGACTTGTAGGCAGTGCTACCCAGGTCCGACTCGGAGTCTTCGACGTCGCTTTGTTTGTCTGTAGTGTGTTCCTTTGTGTTGGTGTGGTTTTCCTCCTCGCCATCGTAGGTGTCGAAGGAGTCGTCATCGGCGTGGGGCTCGATGACACTGTCGGTCCTGCTGAGCCACTCCAGGATTCGCTCGGCGGCGGTGGCCGTCGAGTCCGGATCCAATGGGTCGTTTTCTTCGGTCCAAGATCAAGCACGGGCAAGGTCGGCCGAGACGCCAGCCTCGCAAAATGCATGGGCGAGAACGTCCTCGACCGGCAAAACGTCCAGGAGCGTCGAGGAGACGACCGTGCCGTCGATGACGGCACTGGTGGGTCTCGAAGACCCAGGGTAGCTGCCGGACTCACTTAGGATTAGGGGGCCTCTTGGACTTGGTGCCTGGGCGGTAGCTGGTGTTCGCGGGAGCACGAGACGTGCGGCGTCCGCGTCGAGGCTGGTTGGGTAGCTGGTCGGGGAGCTCTCTGAAAACCTCGGACTCGAGCCTGGACGTCTGGGATAGGATAGCCGTCCTCCAGTTCCCTCTCGCGACGACGTGGAAGAGTTCCAGTCTATCGAAAATGAGGTGCTGGTGTTCGGGGAGCATGGCATCCCAGTAGAACCGATACGGGTGGAGATGCCGGATCTCGTGGACATCTCTCGTGGACAAACTTCTGGTGTTCTGGGCGAGGTCGCGCAGAATGTCGTAGGCCTGACGGACCCTCGCTCCGGGAATGGGCGGTGGGGGCTCCACCGGAGGTAGTCGGATCGCGTTGGTGGCTCTGGTAGAAATGATTCCCGTAGAAGCCATACCTCCGGCGGAAGCAGGGGGAGGGCTCCGGCGATGCTGGAAGCGATCTCTTGGCGCGTCTGTGGATGTTCGAGCTCACCGTGCTGACGTTCGAATAGCTCGCGTTCAGAGTTCTGCGACAGGGACTGCTGAGACTGCTGGCCGTGTGGGGCGAGACCGGCCAGGGCATCGACGATTGGAAGCAGGGCAGCTCCCAAGGTTGAGGCGAAGGAGGCAGAAATGGCATCCCCTGTCTGTTGGACGAGGGCGGCTCCGTCATCGGCGGCCAAGTGCGTTGGCGCGTTCGACGACGAGGCATCCTTCTCCTTGGCTTTTCTCTTGTCATGCTGAGATGCGTGGCAGTGCCGGCGGCTGCCACTCGGTTCGAAAAAGGGTCTCGGCACGAGAAGGAAAAGAAAAAAAAAACAAAACTCGGAAACCCTTCTGGACGTTTTCTCGTTCCTTCCGCCGCTCTCAGCCCGAGCATATAAGTATATATGATATATCATACAAAACGCCAATGTCAAACCTCTGACATTTTTTCTTCTGTCTGTGTTGTTTCAAAATCGTCAATCGCGACACGTTTCAGACTAAATGAATACCAGGTTTTCTTTTCCGCCAGCTCTGCATGATGGTCAATTTACCTCGTTTCTTCATACTGGCTACTGCATGTCAGGAACATCGGTGGTTTTGATAGAACCGAGTTGGATGGACATCTGAGAATTCTAACTTATTAGTTAATACCCTGAAGGCGACACGTACTGAATACATGTAGCGATGTAGGAGTGTGGCAGATTTAGAAATAGAGACTTTTTTATTATAAGCTCGACCACTGATTCCAACTAAGTATTCTTAATCCTAAAGTTAGATTGAACGGAAATGTATTACCAGATGCACCACTCGCTGACAGTAACTCTGTCAAATGGCCACGACATTTCAAGATCCCTCCTCCAGGTCATACTTGAGAAAAACTAATATTTTTATTTTTCGGTTAATATCGGTTAAAACCGGTTACCGGTAAATAATTTACGGTTACGGTTACGGTTACGGTTTTTATAAATTTCAAATAACGGTTTCGTTCCGGTTACGGTTACTGAAAAAATTTCGTTCCTAAACGGTTTTCGGTTTCGGTTACGGTTACGGTTTGAGTCCCTGCAAAAATGCAATTTTGGCGCTGACTAAGGCCTTGCCGAAACCGTTTTAGCTACAAGTTAGGTGTTTTGGCGTCCTACCCGGCAAAATGGTCATAGATATAGAATTTCAATCCTAAATTTAGGCTGAGCTAGGCACCGGCCTTTAGTCAGGGTGACTTTTTCTCCTCGCGAACTTTCGGAAGCGGCTTCGTAGCTAATACACTAGGCTCATTCCTACAGTGCAAAGGCTATGCGCTAATAATTCCTTGTAGGACACGCGTACTCCTATGACGAAGATACGCGCATTGCGCTATGCAATACTCATTTGCACTAAATTATTCAACTGAGGACTACGATATGTAGAATGTCCATATCATATCTGTTTCTCAGAAAATAGGTGTGTCTGTTTCATTGAAGTTTCTGGTATGGCTTCCGAATTCCCCCTCTTCCCTCCGTTGTTGGCGGCGGTTTCCTTCTGAACCTGTTCAGTGGAAAAAATTTTACGCGCGGAGCTTCTTCTTACAAGACAATATCTGAAATATCCCGGGTACGGTATTTGCCGAAACGATACTGAAAACAAAATAAAATACATTTATAAATATCTGTAATGCGAAATTAGAGCGCGGCTCTTGAGGAGGAAGAGGGAGGGGACGGGAGGGAGGATATGCCCCTCTCCTCCATACCCTCCTCTCCTCTCCTCCTTCTCCTCCTCCATCTCTCCTCTCCACTCCTCCTTCAAATCCGTTTCGCTGATTTGGGGCGGGAACTCAACACCAACCCACCCCCGCCAGAATCAGAGGGGAATCAAAATGGTGTTGACGCCGTGTGACGCTCAGTTTTCCCGCCAAATATATGTGGCAAAACCTGGCTCGTCCGCTACATCTTGAGGAGAACCTGAATTTCCCCGCTATTTTTGGCGGGAGAATATGGTTGCGCGAGGTCACGTAGCGGAGAATTAAATTGGCATTGAGGTCACGTGACGTCAATTTTCCCAAGCAACGAAGCGGAGAAATCCGACTTGCCCGCTAAGTCTAGCGGATCAAGTGGTCTCCCGCTCAATTTAGCCGGGAATTGAATTGGTGTTGAGGTCATTGTGACGTCAAGTTTCCTGCTAAATTTAGCGTTACGCCGACGCTGCTGGGCAAACACGGAAACGGTGCCCTGAGAGCTGCAATGAAACTCCATCCAAAAGGCCCACAATAAGCAAATGCGTAACACGTCTGACACTTTCAGATGCATTGCTTTGACGAAAGACCAGCTAAAGTGCCCGGATGGTACCGAACTCCAAAGCCCTTTTATCTGCGACGGCAAAGGCCAACAAGCCTGGACTACCGCTAAGATTTGCCGATCAGTACGACGAAAAATTTTGAGTTTTGTGGTAAGTAATTAATAATTCGTGCATGTGTAAGAGGTCTTACAGGTGTTCTGCATCACAAGTCGCAAATACAAATCATAAGGCTTATGGGTTTTATATGCAACGTAAGACGTGCTTGAACGTCCTGAGTATTCATCGTGATAAGTTTGCATCTTCACGTCCTCGTTTGGCCGTCGACAAACCTGCCACGGAAGAAATGAGTGAGAATTTCAGATTTGGGAACAGACACTAATACTTTCAGCTGCCGCGACTGTTCTAGTTCTCTACAAAGTCTTGCCATTACATCAGTTTTAATTTCACACACTTGAACAAGCAGCGGTAGCTCATTTTGTTCTACAAAAATAGTTTTCTGAGGTCACTGCAGCTGTAACTACTTCATAAGCGTATTGTTTGAAAATTACCCGAGAATTTGGTACAAGATGCATAAAACTTAGTAGAAGGGAAAAAACGTCCGAAACTCGCCACTGTGTCTATTTTCTCCAATACCATATAGCCGAAACCTAATCCCTTACCACTGGCGTCACAGCACCATCCTTTATTGCCATTTCAACCAGGCCTTTCTACGGGGTTTGACAATCTGGGCATCTTCACTTCAATGCTTTAAAAGTGACCCTATTCCGAACTCGGAAATTCCGGTTCTCGAACAGTACAACCCCAGGATAAGAACTGAATAACCGTATCTAAACAAAGACCAAAATTCCCCAGACCGACCCTCTTTCCAGAAAGACTTTTGTAGTTCTCTCTGGAGCATAAAACAGCTCAGTAAAACATGGCAATGCACGAATAAAACTAAGACCAGGGAACTTAGAAATACTTCCCAAGTTTGCTAAGACGCATGGGTGGTACAAAAATACTGCCTTAAACTCCCTAAGAGAGGCCCCACCCTCCGAAATGCCCCACTCCTACTTTGGCTTGATTTGCTATTTTATTTTAAAACACCGAAGGATAAAGCCCACGCCTAGTAATTGCAGTGTTCTAAATTCTAATCAATGATGACCTTGCCGTAATTGAGCCTAGTTAGCTACGATGGCATATAAAAGAACATTACTGGACTGGGAAGTACAGTCATCTTTGCTTCATTGCCCTCACTGCGGTGCAATAAAATCTAAAAACACATGATCTAAAAATAAAGTATGTTTTCATATTTTCTTAATTGCATACCGAAAATTATCCTACGCTTTATTTTCACCCAATTTTTTCTCAAATAGAGGTGGGCTATGCATTGGGATTTTACGGTGAATTTAAAAGAGCACAAGACAGGAACAAAATTAAATTCCAAGGAACTGTTTAAACATAATTTCGTGCTGCATAAATACTTGCATAAAGTTGCAGATAAATTTAATAAGAATTGTATCGGTTATGTATTTTTTGGTGTCGTTTACCTTACTGTGCACGATTCATACTCCCAACCAGAGGTAGTACAATTTTTGGGCTCACTAATGTGCCAGGAATCTTAGAATTACGCGTGTTTATTTTCTTTTTACTTATTGCTCTCAACTTATCATTCAAACATCTTGAGTTTTGTCCCGTTATACTTTCAAAGGCGCAGTCCAACGGTATTTTATAGACATCTTCCTGAAAAGAACAGAGTTTCGCGATAAGCATTCAAGTCCTCTGCCTTCGGGCTCTGGAAAAAGTGAAACGGTGTTTAATTTCGGAAGTTCAACGCTACAGCTATTTCAAAACTGTTTCCTTTCAGTGCATGTTTCAAGGTTGTGATATATACAAAAAAACGCTATAAACACATACCACCCCTTGTTTTCTTTTTCTCGTTGCTGCTTATCCCAGTGATGTAATTTGACTGGCCTGTTGGTGAACTTATTTTCATAGTCGTTATCTTTACGGCACAACTGATGAAAAAGACACGCGCCTTGCATTTTATTTGTTTCAAGATTTAAGAACACCCGCTCGTAATCCGACTCCGGTATGCCAACTCTCCTTACTCAAAAGGGTTTTTATGGCCATCTCGAATTCCTCTAAAAGAACCGCATCAAATACGAAATGTACAAAGGTTACAAAAACCGCAATATAAGAGTGTCCGATTTTAAGCTGAACCTTAGTTTCGAGGTGCTATCCCCAATATTCGTCCCAAATTTAGTACATCCTCTTCCCAAAAGAAGCGAATGCTTATGCCGCTGATATATCTGCGTACAAAGCCCGTACTGAAGAGCAGTTAAACCTATCCGTTACAGTAGCATTCAAGGCGTTAAAGAAGACTTGTGCTATCATAGGTGCGACCGATGACCTGGTCACGCACTGCCATATTTTTTGTACGAATTTTCTTTCTATTCTGGTTCAACTGCTAAAATTTGCAGGATACAGATCAAGAGCCAGGAGGGCGGCCAGATGACTCATCGCGTAAGGTCAGTCCATTGTTGAAGGTGAACATAAAATACCGTTCGACGGAAGGTTGAAATATCTGGGTCAAACGTCAACATGCGGGAATGACAGATTATGGGAGTACAGAAAACGCAAAAGGACTCACCTAATTTGGTGATTGCTAAGCAGATTAGTGAGTGCAGCTATTGTGCTGCACTTTATGGGAACCACACTCAGCAGAGGTAACCACTAAAAGCGTCATAAGGGATATACCTGATTGTTCATTCGCATGTGTATTGGCCATGCTTGACGCAACATGTAAGTGATTTCAAGAAGTTCGTTGACTTTAAATTTCGTTCCTGTCATGCTTTCTACGAATTTCGTAATTCTTTAATAGTTTTACGAGCTAATAGTTTTTGCAGTAAGTAGCTATTTCGAAGTCCCCTGGTTTTAACCTTCGTCTGGTCGTGGTACACAAGCACAATATATATATTTTTGAGTTCTTTGAGATTTCGAGGTGATTTTGAAGTTCTGTTTACTTTAACAGGTGGCAGTTTTCATCTTTGAGGTTGTAGTGTTCGAAAACTGAGCCTAATACGGAAGTGCCATCCTCGTTTTAGCGGTCATGGGACGCCTTGAATGATTCAAACTTATAAAAAAAATCGGGTGAAATGTGTAAAAAAGAAAGGCATGTGACGTCGGCTGTTGTAGTTATGTCTATGGCTATATGAGGATTTGGGAGAAAATGAAGCAGTACAATTGAATTTGAGACGTTCGTTTTCCCAGCCTTTTTCTTTTAGTAAACTTTCTATTTTTACCAAAGACTCGTTAAATTTTAAACATAATCACCATCTACCAGTTCGCCTGGGGCATGCTCACCGTGTTTGTTTACAATCATTCCATAGATGCAGATGCTGTTCCATTATCTTTAATTTTTTAAGGGCGTTTAGCCCATTAATAATAAAAAGGCTACTTTACGTCGACGTCTGATAGAAGAAGAAAAAGAAAATAAATGGTGCTATGGAGAATGTGGACGTGTTATGCGATTCCTGGGCTATGTGTTTGGTGTATAGTTAATCGCGAAATAAATACATATTTTATTATTAGGCTTTTACACATTTTAAATACTTTTTCCCGCGCAGTGACCCTCGAAACGAATAATACTTCGTTACATATGAAGACAGAAAATCACGAGAATGAACGCTTACTGTCAGTGGCTTGAAGAAAACCACCCTCCAATCTAACAGACGAGGAAATGAGATACTCTCGAGATACTGAGTACGTTGTTAGGGCTAGTATTTGACTGCGCACCTGAACATCACACATTAAAAAAGACCTTAGTAAATGCACGAGCACATTACAGAATATCCTGCTTGAAGCCTTGGACAAACTATGAAATCATATTGCGACCATTTTACCAAAAAAGCTGGTGTACCAGATACTACTTTTAAAGTGGGGGAGGCGCCACCCAATACATTCCTTACTCATCCAGCAGGTAAGCACTAACGCTTCTAAAACGTGTTTAGAATATACTTTGTTTCTTGTTTCATTTTATAAAACAAGGAAAGGAACGGCACATATTCAAACACACGCACAAACACACGCACACACATATTTATATTGGGGATTGGGAGGGAATATTGACAAGTTCAGCCGGTAATAGTCTTAACTAAGAGGTCAGAGAGTGATCATCGCCCTATTACATCAAAGTTGTGGAAAGGGAGTATAAGGAAAATTTCTGCCAGAGCACTCCTCACCCAAATTTTCGCCTGCTTTCTTTCCCATTCCCTTCCCCAACTTTGATGTAATAAAACTATTAATCACACTCTTTCCTTTTGTTTACAATAATAATATATATATATATATATATATATATTGTTACAGATAGCTTTTTTTTGTTGCTGCCACTTCGTCCTTTCTCCCTGTCTACGACCCATTCTTCTTTTTCTTCTTGTTGTGCCACCAGCCGTACGTCAATGTCCTACTGTCACATCTTCCCCCCTCCTGGTTCACTGTCCGTCCTCAGCAGTCTGTAAGTCCTAGCGCTGGCCTTGACTGAATGTCTGTATTGACACGGCAGCTTCAGTCGACTGCAGAAAGTGTATCTCAAACGCCAGCCATCGCTGCTGTGGCGGCTGGGTGGCCGCATCGACCTGGCGAGCACGACGTCGTGGAAATCGTCAGAGTCCCGCACACCGGGAGGCGCAGGTTGGGCATCGGTCGGCGTTGACCTGGTCTGGAACCAGCTACCTCGAAGCATCTTCTGTCCGCGGCGTAAGGGGAACGCCGTACGGGCTCGCTGTCGAAAGCTGTCACGTTGGCGGGACTCGCGGCCCCTTCGCCTGCGACGACGTCGTCCTCGACGGCTTCACCGTCGACGCTGCGCATGATCTTTCGCGGGCTGTTCGCGATGGCGGTCAGGTGGACGAAAACGTTCCGCGCGCCTGCGGTTGATGGCCGTAGCCGTTCTTTACGTTGAACCACTTGATGAGGCCCAGCACCCGCTCGGCGAGCACGGGCTTTGTGGTCGTCGCTGAGTTGCCCATGCTGCTGCCGGGCGCTGTTCCACGGTCGAGCAATCACATGGTCTCTGGTGACGCCCGTCGGACGCCTTCGAAGGCGACGTCGACGTCGGCTTAGCATCGGCTTGCGCCACGAACCCGGCCTGTTCCTGGCCTCGTTCGTCGAACCACTCCCCTGAATCCTTCCTGGGCCTTCCACTGCGCCAGCGGAAGTACTTCCGGTAAAAGTGTTCGGCGTGGCCTCCGCTGGACTCGGGTGTCTTCGCATTCGCTCTCCTTCAAATTCGTAGCGGGGTCTCGTTCGGCGAGTATCGAGCTCCTGGATCATACCTCTCGGACGGCGGTAGAAAACCTTGTGAAATAGATGCCACTTTTCCATGGCAACGAGGGAAATGAGGAAACGAGGTACACAAGCCACAAAAATACTTTCGCATCGTAATTGTTCATGTCTAATGTTTCCAATGCGATGTATTTGGTGGCCTTGTTCTGTTGGGTTCAACTTAAAAATCCGTTTTTCTGGCACCACCCATAACCCAGAATGATTGAAGTGAACACAAAATTAAGAAGTCCACTAACGACATCTCACTGAGCGCACTGACCAGCACTTCGCTTCGTCTCACCGGTGTGACCCCTGACACGTTGCTGCGGTGCCAGGGAGCAATCCGGGAAGATTAGCAATCAGCTTGGTACAAGGGTCGCGCCAATAATGTTAACCGCTGCTCCAGTATCGAGGAGACTTTTTTGGATCCTATTTCCTTGAATCTTCACCTTTGGTAGTTGGAAGCACTGCAAAACTCTTGAAAGTAGACGAGATTTTTACGTCCTCTATAACCTGATCCAACCCTGTGACCGGGATAACGCTTCACGCTGTAACACTCTGCAGCCATGTCTTTGTCGCCTGCATTGAAAACAGCGCCTCTTAGTGTTTAACTTCCGCTGGGGTGACCTTCAGGCTGCTGGCGTGCTCCAGGGCCCCAGATGAGCAGTTGGCAGCAACTCTGCCGGGGCAAGAAGCCTGGGCGTTTGCTATTGCCTGGAAGGCTGAGATCTCCGTAGAACGCCTGCACAAGCCCCTCAAACAGTCTTCGGCCTCCAAGTCGAACAAATTTTTGAATCAGTTTTCGCAATGGCGTCAACGAAGGCAGTAGCGTTGAGAAGGTGAAGTCGACGGCGGTAACTCCCACAAATGATTTTCGTGCTAGGCACCAACTTCCGTTGCCACGACTTAGAGTGTTTGCCCTGGCTGTTGTCGACGGCAACGTAACTCGCCATAGCGCATGCTGATAGTTTGCGCCAAAGCGGTCTTCGGCCGCTGCCACCAACGTTTCAGGTTATAGCTCTTCCTTGAAGTTGGGGCCAGTAAGGATGAATGGCTGGTCCTGCATGGTGCGCTGCCAGAGCGTGAGTTGTTTCATCTTCGACCATTGGTTTGCTTGGAGGCAAATACCGTAAGCGTTTGTTTGGCGTGTGCTGTCAAGTGGCCCGCCACCATCGGAAAGCTTCAGTTTCAAACGAAGGGATTCGAGGTGGCCGAAAAATGTGCGTACTGTTGCTGGAGTCGGTCCGATCCTCCGAGTCTCTCCTTTCCTCTAGCGATATGATCTTTGTCGAAGGTCTTCTAGTGCAGACGTAAAGGGTCAGAAGCAAAGCCTGGATCATAGCCGCCAGTTGGTCTGAAGCCCTGTCTCTGCTCCGCTACGAACAGCGGTTGGGCGTAGGCACTTGACCTTCTGTAGTGTTGGTGTCCTCGGGAGAAGGGGCAGTTCGCCAGACCGGGCTTGTTGTCGCAGCGGCATTTTTTCGCAGATCCCAGTTCTGATACCCAACATGTTAACGATCAGTTTTTTCCAGTTGCTGCCACTTCGTCCTTCTCCTGTCTATGACCTAATTCTTCTTTACTTCCTTCCTGTTGTCCAGCTCGTTGCACGTCACTCTTCAATTGTCACAATATAAAAACTTCATAGATTTGTTTAAAAAAGCCGTGAAAAAGCTAGATTCTGCATACTTCATGGCAGGAATTACATGGCCAGAGGGAGATAGCGAGAAGAAAAAAAGGTAACTAATAGTCGGCAAATTATAATTTTAAATTTCAACTTTTTTAATTATTAAGGCCAGACATTTAGGTTCAATAAAACTTATATATTCAACATTGTAAAACCAGAGACGTACGGCAAAGGCAAAAAAACGGGGACAACACATGGTTTTAAGCAATGTTGAAAGTTCACCAGCTCGCTTGCATCTTCGTACTTATTGAGCACCATCGAAAAACCACTAAATCAAATTTTTTTTAGACCTGGATATAATGCCGGGAGGAAGAGCCTACGGCATTCTGTTTAAAAAAAAACGCCGCATTTGGACGCGTTTCTCGATTTCGGCTCTTTATCGAGCGTAGGCTCGCTTCACGGTCCTGCTCCTCAGCGGCTGAGACGGCAACACGTTCTCCCTACTTCCCTTCAATTTACGATTGAAAGTGAGGGAGTTAAGCCGCGCGCACCACTCAGGAGCAGGGACGGCGGGTAAAGATGCGCTCCGATAAAAAAACCGAAGTCTAGAACGTCCAAAATGGGAGCGTTTCTTACAGAACGCTGCAAAATTCTGCCCG
This sequence comes from Ixodes ricinus, assembly GCA_037355805.1. NCBI lineage: Eukaryota > Metazoa > Arthropoda > Arachnida > Ixodida > Ixodidae > Ixodes > Ixodes ricinus. The sequence continues at coordinate 20,346 of JAZHYW010007857.1, read as the reverse complement.
GTGTTATATCCTCTAAAAAGGGTTGACGGTGGCTTTGATGGTGCTCAGCGGTTTATAATTGAAATATATGTCTAGCTCATTACTTGTAATTAAAGTTAATTAACAAATTTTACTGACTTAGCCGACTAATTGTTGCATCACTCCCTATACTATGTCCTCTTGGCCGTATAACTCACCTGCACAGACCGCATTACTGTAGTTTTTACGGATTTTTCAAACTAATGGGTTAAAAGAAATACCTTTTATATATTTATATATATATATATATATATATATATATATATATATATATATATATATATATATATATATATATATATATATATATATATATATATATATATATGTACAAAAACCTTGTTAATATGACCCCATTATTATTGATACCCCGCTATATGACACTGCTTTCAAATATTTTTGGGAAAATGCAAGCATTTTTGTATCGTTATTTTAGAAAACTTGCCATTATGCAGACGATTTTTTTATGCAAGCGAGGTGTCCATATTAATCGAGACGTCATAATATATGATAAATTGCCTTGCAAAGTATATGTTTTGGGGGCATTTCTAAATAAAAAGGAAGGTAATGAAAACTGCCAGTTTCTCGCCTTTTTTCTTGTCGAGTTATGGAGCGTAAGAGACGCAGCGGCAGAAATTATGCTTCTTGCCATTGCAGGTTATATGTATACTACTGTCTGCTACCGGTTTTTCGTACTTGTTTTATACTTTTGCCGGGGCATTTAGTAGGCAATTTAGTAAAGACGCTCTGGATAAAATACAAATGCATACGTTTTCTAAATATTTCTAAATAAAATTTGAACCTTCCTTCCAGACAATTTTTCCTTAATCCAATTTGATAGGTACCTACTTTGTTAATTCCATGTAAATGATATTTTCTGATATCAATAGAATGCCCAAAACAAGCCATTTATATACTTTACCGGGTGTTTCAAGTAAAGGTAATAAACGGATATTGCGAAAACTGCATCGCACTGTAAGGCTTGTGTCGATTTTCCTAAGTTTAAGGGCCTATTTGAGAAAAACGATTAAAGTTGAGGATTAGGTCGTTAATTATTTTAGCGTAACTAATTTTTTATATATATAAGATCCGAATGATATTATATATATATTTAATTCCTTCTTCAGAGACTAATGCAATACGATGACGTGAGGCCTGTGTTGTATATACATATATATACATACAGGGTGTTTTGTTTTCAATTTTAACGGAATTTAAAAAAACTTACAGAAAGCTAGATTATCGCGGTTTGCACAGGTGAGTTATACGGCTAGGGGGACATAATAGGAGTTAATCGCACGACCAAATGGCCAGTTGGGGTTAAAATTTGCGCCAATGAACTTTTTAATTAATGGAAATAGACATAGTTCTGACTATAACTCGTTCAGCGTCGGTCTGATCACCAGAAACACTAATTCAGTAATCGACGACATTCGCATGAGAGGTGCAGTAGCGCACTGAAGTTCGCGACCCGTATACGTACAAGCCAGCGGTTGGTGATAAGGCGCCCGCGCACTTTTTCCGTCTCTATCTCAGCCCCAGCCTTGTACCTGCTCCACGAGCGGTACCGGTAGCACTACTACGCTTCACGCGTTCAAAGTCTGGCTGGAAATTACTGATTTAGTGGTTTTCGATGACGCTGGCGTAAGTTTCTAATTGGAACTATATATTTGTTTTCACTAAATAAAAAGTTGATAACGAATTTCAGCTAATTAGCTGACTGATCGTTACGATTAGCCTCATATAAATGTCCCCTGCAGTATAACTCACCTGCGCACGTCGTAATAATCCAGCTTCCCGCCTGTGTTCCATGTTCTGTTAAGCGTAAAAAGAACACCCTATATATATATATATATATATATATATATATATATATATATATATATTATTATTATTATTATTATTATTATATATATATATATATATATATATAAAATATATATATATATATATAAGTAAGAATTTAGCTTCGGCATGCTTTTTATTCGATCACAGTCATTAAACGTCCAGTCCGACCTTGTTCTAGCCGACTGGCTCAGGATACCATATTCTCAGCTGTGTATGTATGCAAGTTGGAACATATATAGAGTCGACATCTGCTCAAACGGGCTTACAGTGTCATATGACTGAGTGCCGGGAACATAACTTTTCATTCTACCGCAAGGTGTATGTTTTGCTTGTGGAATCGCAGGTCTGAGCTCGAAGCAACTGGTGTGGTCTTTCAAGTTTCTAGTTCGTCGCTTGCAGAAGTGATTGTCAAACCTGATATGTGTCGCGTATAAGATAGACGCCTAATTGAAGCCGCAGTATTAGAAATGTATTGGAACAGAGCGTAAGCTGATTACTGGAGAAAGTGCGCCCGCACGCTGCAGGGAAACAGATCAAGCTACGTAGGGTTTGCATAGCGGGAAGCGGCTTTGTAAATGCCTCTTTCAACTGACACTGCGTTGTAAGGTCGCTCGTTGCTCGCGTACTTCATGCTCGCGTCTCAAAACGTAGACAAAAAATATGTATGTTGGAAATCATAGACGCGCAAGGTCGGTAAGGTGCTTGTTGTTTACTCAATGGAACAGACATTTCACAAGATTGCGGCTCAACTATAGGACATACTACCAAAATATGACATTTCTATAATGCGTTTTTCTAATCGACAATTGTACCTAAAATTAGTTTTAAAAAAATACTTTTTTCGATAATTTTGGTTTTGCAACTTTATTATCTTATCCACTGTTTGCGCGACGATAGCGAATTGGCTAATTAACAGATCTGAATGATGTTATCATATTTATCTTCAACTTGTTTTTAAGCTTTGAATAGAACAAAAAAAATTATTTCCCATAAGTTTAGCTAAAGTAGGGACCGGTCAAATTTAACCAACAATCGACCTGAGAGGACAGTTTGACATTTTGTTAGAAAAGCTAAAAACAGAAAACTTGAATTTATCTTTATAGTACCTACTCAATTATAGAAAAATTTCAAAGGAGGCGAGAAAGAAAATAACGGCGGCGGAGGCTATCAAATATACGAACTGCAACGGCAAGACAAAAACCTAATGTCTTCTACGCTCCATAACTTGAGAACAAAAAATACGGGAAATTTGCGGTTTGTGCCCTGCTTTCTTTTACAAATGCCCCCAAAACATACATTTTTATCGAAAAAAAAATATTAGACCCTTTTTGCCTGTTCGATATGAGGTGAAACCGCCCATATATATATATATGATATATATATATATATATATATATATATATATGGGCGGTTTCATCCTTATTTTCTCATTTATATATATATATAAAGAAAGGACTGTTTTGTAGGACTACAAAAAGTAGTCACACACACACACACACACACACACACACACACACACACACACACACACACACACACACACACACACACACACACACACACACACACACACACACACACACACACACACACACACACACACACACACACACACACACACACACACACACACACACACGACATACACATATATATATTATCAATAATTAAAATATTTGTTTTCTAAAATTTTAAGTTAAAAATCTAAAAATAAAATAGTGTTGAAAAGCAGCAGCAGAACCAATAGAGACGATGAAGTATCATATTTCAGAATCGTATGTGGCTAAAATAGGAGTTCTGTGTAAAAGGCTTTGATTAATCTAGAAATATCCTGTGACATTTTTCGCGCTGCACTCTTAGTTTGAATTTAACTGCATTTTATTATTAACCTAAACAATACAACATGTGTGATTCTTAATTGCAAAAGCTAGATATTTTTTTCAAACTGTCTAAAAGCAAACGATGTTAGGAAAGACTGTCAGACCTGGCACTCGTTAAATTCATTTTATAATTTTTTTTTTAATTTTTGATCGGTTATTTTTTATCGAGGAAACGGGTTGTGATAATTTTACCATTTTGGATTAAATTATAGTAGAAACTGTTTGATATATAGTTGATTTTATTTCTAATAAAGGTTCATCTACTGCAACAAACACATTGAAACTAGGTTGTCATTAAGCTGTATTTAAAAGATTTATAATGTTTACGAAAAATGCCGAAGGCAATGTAATTTTCACAAATTGAAATAGTTGCTTCCTAAAATTTTACGCCAAAATTTAAAGATAACGTATTTTACCACAGCTCCATCAGCCCCCACTGCCTTTTACATCGTGTCTGTGCATAAAGGAAATATCACAATGAAGATTCACCATCCTGATGACTGGAATGGTACACCAGCCGGATATCGAGTACGGTGGCAGGCTCAAGAAGACGTCAGCCAACAGGGCCATGCAGACTTTGACTTCGACGAAGAAGACTTGTCCAGATATGTTGAGACCTTTGTGAGCCTTGTAGCTGGGAGGGACTACACGCTCTACGTTTCAGCTCGCAATCGAGGATATGACAAGACATTTCTGGGACCAGAAATCGAGGAAGAAGTGGTCACGGTGCCACTAGGTAAGCCTTTTAAAATATATAATTGCATGCTAACAAAAAAGCTAACTTGGATTTCGTGTACGTCCATGGCATGCGTGGCATGTCACAATAGCTGACATTCCGGTAAGGCACTTTGTCAACAGCGATTTGGTGAGAAACAACGTTTTATGTGAAGTCGCCAACTAACGTGCCCTCACGGCACCCGATGTCAGATCACGTGACACTGTGCCATCTAATTAACGTCATTAGATACCATGATACAATGCCGGGACGTCACGCGACCATGTCATGTGGCGCAAATTGGCGGTGTCAAGTGACACTGTGTTGCCTGACGTGACGGGGCTTGACACCATGATTTCACGCCTTGACTTCACGTGAACAAGTAGCGTGATTTCAGGCCACGCGACGTCACGGTGTCATATGACATCGCTATAAAAAGTGACGTCATTTGGTACCATGGCTTCTCGGCGTGACGTCATGCGTCCACGCCGCCTGATGTCACGGGATTAAACAGACCGTGCGAATCGATATAATGCAATGGGAACCCACATTTCCTCATGTATTGTAATTTTGCCTATGATAGTTTGATTTGAATATCAAACCGAACTTACATTTATTTATTATTTTATATTGAAAGCAGTGTCTTCAACTTCAGAGAGCGAAATATACTGCCGTATTTTGAATTTAAACCAATTTAAAAATAATTCTATACGCACATTTATCATTAAATCGTACGCCTTTATTGCTGTTTTAACTTTGCCAGTTTCCATGGGACCAATATCAGAGTTATGCAACGAAACAGCCAAGCTCGGCTATGTTTCACACTCGCGAGTTATTATTCATCAAAGTGCGACGTAAGACATAATGATGCTCTTCTAAAGAATACAATTCATTAGGCGGTCGAGAATTAAGTGGCAGTACAAAGTTCACACCCAGCCCCTTCAGTATATCACAATGTTCGTTTTAATTGAAATTGGAAAACCGCGCCCAATTTTAGTAATACTGCAATGGGTCAGCTATATATCTTTACTTTGGAAATATTAATAGAATCACTCAACTCATCTTGTGGTAAAATATTGTGTTTCAAAACAAATTGAAAAAGGAAGACATAGCCATAACAAATTAAAACATATAACAAATATTTTAAAGGCTTGATGACAGTAAATTTGCTACTAAAAAGCTTTTAAGGTGTATAAAATAATCTTACAGATCCCGTTGAAGTTACTGCGCAGTCCATCGGACCAAAAGAAATAGATGTCACCTGGCGCACAGAAGGTTTTGCGGATCTTTTTCTGGTGAGCGTCCGCACTTATATTTTGAGCAACCGGATAGCCGCGATAATTATTTTCTGGTACTTGCAGTAGCGCAACTGCTTTGAATTTACCTTGGCACTCACTACATTAAAAGAGCTGTTCTCTCTCACACAATACTTTTGCTGTTTATGTTTATGTAACTTGGAATGGTGCGAACCTTGGCTCATAAATTAGTAGCTTGGTAATATAATAAACAATTGAACAATTCTATGATCGCCAGCATTTTTGAAAGGAATTATACGCTCTAAAAATGTGAAAAAAAATATATTTTTGTTTTTAACAAGTTTTTATAGAGTTCTCTAAATGAAAGGTGGGTATTCAAGTAACTATTGACTAACCTTCGGTTTATACGCAAAAAAAGCAAACAAGACGGAGAAAAAAAACAGGACATGGAGTAAATCTGAATTAACTTATTTATCTATGGAGGACATGTCCAACACAGAAAACCAGATCGTGAATTCCGGAACAGAATGAAGAGATGAGAATCGAATTCGGAGGATGTCAAAATAACGTGTTTCCTGAATAGTTCATTTTGTATAGCAATAGCAATGAAAAGCCGGTCACACAGGCATCCCCGCATATGATGCTATCAAGCGTGCTTTTCGTATTTCTCGGTCTATTTTATTTGAAAGCAGCCCTTGGGATAGTATTTTCAATTTGCGTGTTGCATTCACAAAGGTCGCAGAGAACAGGAAGGATCAATGTGACCGGTCTCTAGTAGGTTCTGAGTTTCACTTTAATAAAATTATTATTATTACTTTATATATACCGGGTGTTCAATTTTAATCCGAAAAAAAAAAGATTTATTACAAAAACATCGTAAAAGATGCACTCATACAGTTTGGGCAGCTGAGTTATATGGCCAGGGGGACATCATATAGGTGGCAAATTTTGCGATAAGTCAGATAATTCACCAAACCTTTCTAATTAACTTTTTTATTATTAAAAATATTCATATGGTTTCAATTCGAAAGATGCTGAGCGTAATCGGAAACCACTATATCAGTCAATTTTAAAACGACTTGAATCTTGTGGGAAACTCGGGGGCTCACCAAAGTTAGCGCTCGTGCAGCATGCTTAAAGCTAGCAGTGGCAAAACGCGTATGATTAGATCATCATCGCGTTCCGCCACTGCTTCCTTTGTCTGTTCTAGATTAAAATGGAACACCCGGAATATATGACGTTTTTATGATTGCAATTTTATAAAAGTGAAACTGATATATATATATATATATATATATATATATATATATATATATATATATATATATATATAGAGAGAGAGAGAGAGAGAGAGATAGGGTGTTTCACGAAAGGTGGGCAAATTTGATATTGGCGCGCTTTGATAACAAATGCGCTTTGATAACAAACCGAAACTTAAAACCCGTCGAATTTGTACGGTTTTTCAGAAAGCCGTAAAATGCTTCCCGTGCCTTCTATCGTTCTGCAATTTGTTGATCTAGTGTTTTTTGATGACGCTGAGCAATTTTCCTAGTGAAACTATGCCCTTAAACACAATAATAAAAAAGTTAATTACGCAAAAATAATTAACCATTTAATTATCTCGGGCTTTAATAAATTTCCTAAATAGGTCCCTGGCCCAGGACCAAAACGACACAAGCCGTTTAGTTGGTGCGACGCGTAGTTTCTCGCAATATCGAATTTGTCCACCTTTCGTAGAAACACCTCTGTATATATATATATATATATATATATATATATATATATATATATATATATATATATATATATATATATATATATATATATATATATATATAAAAAAAAAGGGAGTTTCACGAAACGTGGACAAATTCGACATTGAGAAAAACTACGCGTCTGACAAAGAAAGACTTGTGTCGTTTTGGACCTGGGCCTAGGCCTATTTAGGAAAATTATTAAAGTCGCATATAATTGAAAGTTTTTAATTATCTTTGCATGGTTTCAGATTAGACAGTTGCTCAGCATAATCGAAAAACACTAAATCAACAAATTGCAGACCAATAGAAGGGCATCGCGTTTCTGAAAAATCGCACAAATTCGACGTGTTTTTTAAGTTTCGGCTTTCAAACTATACTGAGCAATTTTCTAATTGAAACCATGCCTTCTCAACACAGTTGATTAAGCATAAAAACTGTCTATTAACGCAAAAATAATTAATTAACTTAATTATCCCGGACTTCAATACTTTTCCTAAAAAGGCCCCTGGCCTAAGGCCAAAACTACACAAGTCTCCTTTTTTGGTGCGACGCGTGGTTTTCGCAATATCAAATTTGTCCACGTTTCGTGAAACACCCTGTAGATATAAACATACATGTTTATGTACATAAGTTTCACTTTATATATATATATATATGTATATATACACGGTGAGGAGGTTCAACCGGCCGGTTGGACGTGAAACGAAATGTGAGGAGTTCCAGGAAAGGCCTTTTACTTTACCAACGTTTCAAGCGGGGACCGCTTTTCTTCAGGGTGGGATGGTGTATCAAAGAAGAGGACATTTGATACACCATCCCACCCTGAAGCGGTCCCCGCTGAAGACGTTGGTAAATAAGGCCCTTTCCTGGAACTCACTCACCTTTTGTTATATATATATATATATATATATATATATATATATATATATATATATATATAACTGAAAAGAAAAGAAAACCCTTGGCGAAAACAGATAAAACGAACGGTTTATTCTTCGACGTTCCGGCCGGAGTCCGGAAGAACTTTTACCGATGATTGCGGGTGGTATTTATAGAAAGCTACGGTCGAGTCCAAGTTTCAGAAAATGGCCGGATGACGGTTGGAGTTTCCTTAGAAGCGTAGGAAGAGTTCCGCAAGGGCGGCCGTTTATACACGATTTCATCTCTGTGACGTCACGGCGCGGTGGTGGCGCGTCGGTCGCACTTCCGGTCTGGGGCTGTGGGCAGAAGTCCCCATGCCAGACGTGTATTCCTGCGTTGTTTTGAGAGGAACCAGACAAAAACCTGCCTTTTCGTCAAAACGCCGCGACTGGGGCCGTACTAAAAGTGTCGAGAAAGGTTTGAAGGTCAGTTTTCACGTGCTCGGTTCGTCCGTGAATCTGGATATGTGCCGTGAAAAGGGAAAAGCACACGCCGTCGGACAACGAATGCTTGGGCGGGAAGCACTTTGGGTTGGATTCACTGGATACTTGTGGTGATCAGATTTATTTGTTTTGTTCCAACATGAACGCCAGAAAGCCGTCAAGTTGTGCGAACCACCTGCGGACTACGTTCAGTGCGTCTTCTAGTTCAAACGGCCACCTGGTTGTTCGAACTGTCGTGTGCTCTTTCAAACGTTTCTGCTTGTCGTGGCCCGGTACTTGAGATAAAAAGTAAAGTGCAGGCCTCAAAAGACTTACATTTGAAGGTTGCCAAGCAGGCTCGATGTAAACAGTAGATACAAGGAGATGTTTATCATTGTTACCAGTGACCATCAACGACTTGTTATGCCTAATTCAGTTGGTCCGATTCTGCTTGCGATTTTAAGTATCGATGTCGACCATCTCAGCTACGGTTCGTGCTTTTGCAGCCCGAGCGGCGTCGCGACTGAAAATTCCGAGCGAAATCTCATCATGCGAATCAGGCTTTAGCGTACATTCTGCGGCGTCCACGCGGAATGAATCGCCACATGTCACATTATTCACGCGAAGTTTTGCGGTGTAACGAGCCTCGGTGATTTCGCTGGCGCCCCTCAAGATAGCCAGACATCGCCAGGAAGACGTAGAACCAACAATTCGAACGCGAAAAAGGGCAGGGGGACTCACACTGACGCCGACAACATCGCATTTCAATAGTGTGTTTATGGGCGACGGCGAGCTTCCTGCAGACACCCCCATCGTGCATGCGCGGCGCCGGAGGCATCCGCTAGGGGCGCTCCGGGCGCTTCGGTTTGTTTGTAAACATGAGTTGGTGTATACAATGCTACGGTCGGGTCCAAATTTCGGCAAGTGACGGTTGGAGCTTTCGTGAGAGGGAAGCGTGGGGCAGTTCGTATCCGGGTGAAGAAGCTGGGTGGTCGGGGCCAAGTGTCAAAGACGGCGGGATGACGGTTATATATACAGGGTGTTTCACGAAAGGTGGACAAATTCGATATTGCGAAAACTACGCGTCGCAACAAAGAAAAAACTTGTGTCTTTTTGGTCCTAGGCCAGGGGCCTATTTAGGAAAATTATTAAAGTCCGAGATAATTAAATTGTTAATTAGTTTTTGAGGGGCTAAACAATCTTTAATATTGTGTTTAAGGGCTGTGGGAGCGAGTCTGGCCATCACCACGGCCAGAGGGCCGCCGCCGGACCGCCCAAATGTGGACAGCAACCTGACGCGCGGAACAGCGCATTACAGGCAGAAGCCTGGCAAAGAAGGCACACGCCCACAGAACGGCGAGATGGACCGTGGTCACGGAGGCGCGTAGCCCGAACGTACCCGGCAACGTTTTACGTTGATAAACTAAACAACCCATTCCTGTTACTCACAATGTGGTGTCTGCCGTGGACAATCCCGGCTGCGTGCTGCTCCTCCCGGATGCGCATGCAGCAAGGCAACTCACCACATGGCGCTCCAACGTGCTTTTGCTGCCCTTCGTCGGAACGACGTCGGGGCTGGGCTTTCTCTTCTCTCGGTGTTTTTTTCAACCGCGTGCTCCTTCGCAGTATTGCTGGTATTCTGCGAGCAGCAGCGATTGCTCACGTGCTGGAGCGGAGCCTCAAAACATTGCTTACGCCGCGCGGCGGCGTGCTTATCGCTTTGGGGCGTGTTTATTTTTCTCGAGTGGCGTGCGCCGCCTGTTGCCGCACACGTTTTTCTTTGCCTGCTTGGCGCTTCTTGTTTTTTCCCGCCATGTCTCCCACATTACGGTCCGAGAACTGCAGTGATGGCGAAAAGCCTGGAGCAAGCGTGGATCCCGGTGCGGGCCATGGCGGATGCGCAAGCTTCGAGTCTGCTGCCAGCGTGGCCGCCATGTGTGAGGGTCACACAGCGTCTCGCTGCGTGCAGTCAGGCTGACGCCGGAGCCGAGCGTCCCCAGCTGACTGTGCCGGTGTACACTGGCTACAACGACGCCAAGTCAATCGCCGACTTTCTGGGCGAGCTTGACGTCTGCAGAGCCGCCTCAGGGCGCCTCGGGAACTCTTCGTGATGTGGCGCAGCAGGATACTCCCTCTCGCTCTACAGTTCCAGCGCAGACGCGCTGGTTAGCGCTGCAACCTGGCATGCTCACCAGCCTGGCGGAGTTCGAGCGGCACCCTGGAGCAGGAGTTCCCGCTCACTCCGGTTACGAGTCAGCAAATCTGGAGAGAACTCGAGGTCCCGGAACGCAACATCCGAACGTAGAAAGCCTGGTTCAGTATGTTCGCGCATTGCAGGAACCGGCGCACGAAGGGCAATAACCTAATGCCTTTCGAGTCGGAGATTATAGCTCGGGTCCCCAGGACAATGTCATCCAAAGTACCACGTGTACCTACACACGGCCGCACCTTCGGAGACCATTGAAGAGCTTGAGGCCTGGGCATGCCCGCAGCACAGAGGAGATCTTCCACGTCCAGCAGAGCATTATCTCCCACCGGGGCCTTTGGCCGCAAACTCTCTCGAACCCGCATGTGGGCGTTGGCAGGGCCTCGAGGTGAGCAATCCCGGCGCTGAGTACCTCCCACGGGATCAGCACAGAGTGCACCAATCAAAAGGCGGCAGCCGGAGGCGCTCCAGTTTTGGTTCAATGCGGGGCCACTGGAGGACGTCCGAAGAGCGCCCTGGTGCCGGCGACCTCAAGCAGGTATTCGGACAACCACAACTGCCTCGACAGCGCAGCCACCGTCCAAAGAGGTATGCCTGGGGCAAAATACAAACCCGAGTGCAGAACGTGAAACAAATGGCGGAAGGGCCGGGAAGTGAGCGGAGGGATTGCGGGAAATCCGGTCAACCCTCGCGGCGACTATGCATGGCCGTGAAAATCCGGAAGGTCACGGCAATCCGACACCTGGGAAATCCTATTACGGCCGGCGGCAACGAGCCCCACTGCAGAGCGCCGCCGATGGCCACCATCACAGCCGGGATCACGCACGCAGCGTCACTTGTTCCATCGGCAGGTCGAATTCAGCCTCGCTGAGCGAAAATGATCGAGCTGCGCGCGACGATCACTTTGTTCTGGCTTTTCCTTTTGCCGCGCTTTCGGATACCGGCGGCATCGCTATCTCTATAGGGGACGCTGCCTATTAACTTTGCAAAATCAAAAATAATCCGTTCTGGCAGACACACTTCCTGCAGTTAGTCCTCCGGGTCAACAATATTCATCGGCGGACGGAGCCGGGTAAGGCTTAAAATTCTTCATTTAACGAGACAAAACGGCGTCAGCGCTTTCAGCCATCTCCCGGACTCGCCGTACCCGTGATCTTGGGTCGAGATTTTATCGCAGGCGTAAGCTTACGACGCTCGACTTCCCTTGGTGGCGGCTATCGTTCCGGGAAACCAGGCGCGGACCCGACTCCGTTCACCAGACGAGAGAACTGCCTGCACTGGCCTACAACTCCTCTCCAGCCCACTTCATCAACGCCCGCAGCTGCCCTACCATCCGAAATCCCGGATACCCTGCAGAAGCGTCCGGGCACTGGACTCCAAAAGAGACAGCTGGAGGACGTCCTGCGGCCGTTCTCTTCGATGTTCACGGAGCGACCAGGGAAGACAGACATCCTGCTGCATCGAATTGAAACCGGCAACGCACCGCCTTGAGGTGCAATCCACGCCCCATCAGCGTGCACAAAAGAGAACTCCTGGACGTGGCGCTTCAGGAGATGCTGGACACCGGCGCGGTACGTGAGTCAAAAAGCCCTTGGGCATTTCCTGTCGTTCTCGCCCCGAAAAAAGATGGAACTGCCAGACTCTGCGTAGATTACAGACGGCTTAACGAAGTGTCTCGTGACGGGACAGTTACCCTTTTCCCAGCATTTCCTCGGTACGTACGCGCTCGGTAACGCGACAGTGTTTACCACATTGATTGCAGCCGCGGATTCCTTCAGATCGAGGTGCACCCGTTAGACGTGCAGAAAACCGCTTTACATGCCATGCAGAGGGTTGTACGAGTTCACCTGCTTGCCTTTTGGCTTGTCCAACTCGCCAGCGAGCTTTCAACGTTTGATGGACGTTGTGCTCGGAAACGCAAAGTACGAATTGCGATGGTATACATGGATGACGTTGTTGTTTTCTGCGTACATTCGAGGAGCATCTCGAACACTTGACTATTGTGCTTGAGCGGATGCGGAACGTGCGGGCCTAACAATCAATCCCGGGAAAGTTCAATTGGCCGAGCCCAAAATCAACCTCCTGGATTTGTTGTCGATAGCGGCACGCTCCATCCTAACGAAGAAAAACTGCGCGCACTAACCGAGTACCCGTGCCCCATGACGTGAAAAGCTACAGTGATATCTCGGAATGATTGCATTCTATAGGGATTTAGTCCCTTACTGCTCGGAGATTTCTCAGCCACTTAATCACCTTCTTCGAAAAGGCGTCAAAATCGGTGTTGGAGCGAAGAGCAACAAAGCGCATTCATAGCCTTATCAAAGGCAGTGACAGAGAACGCGTGTCTGCATCTTCCCGACCTAAACCAACCATTCGTTTTGCAGACAGATGCAAGCGATTGTGGCGCGTCGGAGCTGTTTTACTGCAGGAACATGACGGTGCACTTCGCCCGGTTGCTTTCGCAGTGTCAGACCCTCAATTCCGCACAGCGTAATTACAGTGTTGCAGAAAGTAGAATGCTTAGCCATAGTGTACGCGTTAAAGCGATCCGACATGTATTTGATCGCGCAACATTCCAAATTCAATGTGATCATTTAGCGTTGTCATGGCTGAAAAGACTGCAGAACCCCGCTGGTCGCCTCGCTCGTTGGGCACTTACGCTGCAACAATACGATTACACTATTGCGCTGCAGGCCGGGTGCTACAAACCAAATTGCTGATGCACCTTCCCGCGCCCCCTTCCTGAGGAGCACGTGCAGGAAGTTCCAGGTCTGGTTGCGGTCGTTGATACAGCACAGGGACCACCTGATTCACGGTGGGGAACATTGGTCTCAAGAGAGGAGCTTCTGCAAGGCCCAGCACGACGATGGGTTGTGCCAACAAGTGACCGCCTGGCTGGCAGAGTCCAGCCCAGTCAACACCAAGGGTGATGAACAGTTCGACTCTTACTTACTGAGCAGTGACGGACTTCTGTTGCGCCACATCCCTCAGGCTGATGATGATCTGAGCAGTTCTCCGTTTCGAACAGTGATACCTCGGAAGTTACGTAAGTCCTTCATCAGATACATGCACAGCTCTGCCTTAGCTGGACACAGCAGTGGGAGCAAAACTTACGATAAGTTGTCCCAGATTGCGACGGCCCGGCATGCGGCAAGATGTACTGAGGTATGCGCGTAGTTGCCCGTCATGCCAGAAAGCGAAGCCACGTGGTGGTCAACCCCCAGGTTTCATGCAACCAATCGCAAGCCAGAGCCCTTGGTGTACCATGGCTAGCGGGAGCAACACACTGCGTGCACGAGAACAGACCAAAGGAGCGCGCGCTAAAAATAAAGAAGTCGTTCTTGTTGCTGGCACTGATCGTGAACACACCTCGTTTACATGGTGTCAGAAGTCCAAAGGTAAAAGCTCACGGCATCATGACAGATCTTCGACCTCCGGAACCGCTGCAACTTGGCGACAACGCGGCGGAGTCGTGGCAAAGGTTCAAGCAGCGCATCGAGCTTTACCTCCTAGCAACGGAACCCACGAAGCCTCGCAGTAAGCAACAGAAGGCCGCCATATTTCTACATATCGCGGGCCAGGAAGCTATAGACGTGTTTAACACACTGAACTTGACAGTAGAGGAGCAAGCCGACTATGACGTACTGGTCAAGACTTTTGAAGACTACTGCCTGCCCAAATGTAACGAAACGTACGAGCGCTACGTGTTTCGCACGCGTCGGCAAGCTCAAGGAGAACCGTTTGAACAATTTTTTAGAGACCTGCAACTGAAAGCAAGGACGTGCAACTTTGCAGACTTGAAAGAATCTCTCCTCCGAGATCAGATTGTTTACGGGATTGCTAGCACGGTGTTGCGGGAAAAGCTGCTTCGAAAAAAAAACCTAACCCTAGAAGTAGCAGTAGAGTGCTGCAAGGCTGAGGAGCGTGTCGAAGCACAGAACAAAGCGTGGGATGGCGAAACTGTGAAAATTGACCCCGTTCAACAAGGACAAGCCAAACAGCGTGAGCAGAGAAGATGCACTTATTGTAATTTATCTCATCCGCCGAGAAAGTGCCCCGCGTATGGAAAGACATGCGCCAAGTGCACCAAACGGAATCACTTCGCAGTCTGCTGTAGGAGTAAGAGGGCAGCGGTACACGACGTGGCCGAAGGGGACGAAAGCGATGGTGACTTCGACGTTCTTGAAATTTTGGCGACCGGGACCGAGCGTTCTTCCTCCAATCGCGACTGGATTGTCACCACGCGCATCGAGGGAACCGTGGTGAAAATCAAGGTCGACACGGGAGCGCAGGCAAACTTATTGCCCAGAGCGTTGTTTGAGAAGCTCAGGACGAAGCAGAAACCCCGTCCAACCAGAAGCATTCTTCGCCACTACGGGGGCGGCGAAATTCAACACAGCGGAAAGGTTCGTCTGTCGGTGCAGCTCGACAAGCGACCAGTGCAGCTCGATTTCTTCGTGGTGAAAAGGAACCAAGCTATTCTAGGTCTCCGTGCATGCGAGCAACTGGGCCTCGTGAACCGAGTAAGTTCAGTGGAGAACAAGGCCTCCAACCCAAACATAGAGTCGGAATTCCCGGGACTGTTCTCCGGTATTGGCAAGACACGACGGGAGTACAAGATGGTACTCCGAGATGACGCCGTACCAGTGGTCCAGCCCGCCAGACGAGTGCCGCACGCACTTAGGGAACCTCTCAAGAAAGAACTGGAACGCATGGAGGCCGCAGGCATTATCGCAAAGGTTAAGAAACCCTCCGACTGGGTGAGTCCCTTAGTCATCGTACGAAAAAAATGGCAAATTAAGAATCTGCATGGACCCTCGAAACGTGAATCGGGCACTGAAAAGAGAACATTTTCAGCTCCCACGGCGCGAGGAAATCGAGAGCGAGCTAGCGCGTGCCAAGTATTTCAGTCGCCTTGACGCTAACAGTGGATTTCATCAGATTCCGCTTGATGAACAGACCTCGGATATTTGCACGTTCAGCAGTCCGTTTGGTCGTTACCGATATCTAAGACTACCCTTCGGAATCGCTTCAGCTCCGGAAGTATTCCAGAGCACAATGAGCCAGATATTCGACGATCTTCCTGGTGTGCGTGTGTACATAGACGATGTACTGGTGTGGGGCGCCACACGAGAAGAACATGACAAAAGGCTTCGCCAGGCGTTGGCAACAGCCCAAGCTGAGGGACTGACTCTGAATGCGGACAAATGCACCTTTGGCCAAGAAGAAATAAACTTTCTTGGTGACAGAATCAGTTCCAACGGAATTGAACCGAACCCAGACTTGATAAGCTGCGTTGCACGGCACCCTACTCCAACGACAAAAAAGGAAGTTCAACGCCTCCTTGGTGCAGTGAACTACTTCGGGAAATACTTACCACACCTGTCGTCTCAAACGGAGGCCCTACGCAGTCTGGTTAGGAACGACACCATTTTTGAATGGACCAGCGTACATGATCGTCAGTGGGAGCAACTAAAAAAAATGCTGACGCAAACCCCAGTTCTAGCCATCTATGATCCCGAGTTGCCCAGCAAGTTGTCAACTGATGCGTCCGCATTTGCTCTAGGGGCTGCGTTGCTTCAACAGCAGGGAATGGACTGGCGTGCGGTAGGCTACGCGTCTCGGGTGCTCACTGATACTGAACGCCGGTATGCTCAGATTGAAAAAGAGGCCTTGGGCATAGCCTTCGGTTGCGAAAAGTTTAACGACTACGTACTGGGAAAACATATCGCCATCGAAACAGACCATCATCCGCTGTTGGCCATTTCAAAAAAGAAATAGGAGACATGCCTCCTCGTCTCCAACGACTATTTTTACGACTACTGAAGTATGATTTCGAGTTGCAGTTTGTCCCCGGTAATAAGTTGGTGGTTGCTGACACTTTATCGAGGATTCCATCAGATCCATCACAGGGAGAGGCCACGACGGATGTAGAAGTGCATGCGGTGGGCGTCCTATCTGAGGTAGTGGGCCAAGGCACACTAGCTCGCTTACAGGAGGCGACAGTCAGCGATCCCGCTCTCCAGCGAGTCATCACCAGCCTCCAATCATCGAAGCCTGTGGAAGGTGAGCTGAAGCAGTGTACACCAGAACTTTCGGTGGTTAGCGGAGTACTGCTAAAAGGAAAGAAAGTAGTCATTCCGACAGCTATGCGAAGGGAGATGCTGAAACGACTACATCAAGGCCATCTGGGGCTGGGTAAATGCTTGTCTAAGGCCCGAAGATTGATGTATTGGCCAGCAATGACCGCCGATATTACCGCTTTCATCGACAGATGTGAAACTTGCAAGAAGTTTGCCTACCGACAGCCAGACGAGCCTCTCTCTATCCGCACCGTTCCCAACCATCCCTGGTCCAGGGTAGCTGCAGATCTCTTCCAACACTCTGGTAAACACTACTTGGCTGTGTACGACGCCTATTCAAATTTTCCAGAAGTGGAGCACCTTCGAGAAACCACAGCAACGGTGGTCATTGACAAGTTAGCTCGAATATTTGCCCGCTATGGTTTACCTCTAGAAGTGTGCACGGATGGGGGCCCACAATTTTCCTCGAAAGAATTTAAGGATTTTGCTGCACGTTATGATTTTCGGCATACTGTTTCAAGTCCAATATTTCCAAGGTCTAACGGTCTGGCTGAAAAGGGTGTACAAGTGGTCAAGCGTCTACTACGCAAAACGGAGTGTGCCAAAGAAGACTTTTGGTTGGGCCTCCTCAACTACCGGGCAGCTCCCCTTGAAGATGGCCGCTCACCCGCAGAACTACTGATGGGCCGAGAACTACGAACCCTACTTCCCGACTTCACCACGTCTCCCGCATCTCCGGTCAGAAAGCACATCCAGAACGAGACGAAAGGAAGACAGCTAGCTCCTCTTCAGCAGGGAGACATCGTGCGAATCCTTAACAACGGGCGATGGGAGCGTAAAGCACAAGTGCAAGGCTTGGTGGCCCCAAGGTCATACACAGTGCTTACCGAGGACGGCCGGATTCTCCGCCGTAACCGACAGCATCTCCGAAAGACACCGGAAGGATTCTCCATCTCCATCAACGACAGCGACTCAGAGGACGACAACGACGATTCCCGGCCACCATCAAGAGATCGATCACAGCCCCCCTCACCACCAGAGCCTCCTCGAAACGACGATTCCCTGCCACCATCAAGAGATGGATCACAGCCCCCCTCACCACCAGAGCCTCCTCGAAACCAGGCGTCGCCTCACCCACCAACCTTACCCGTCCTTGGGCAGGCGTCATCAGGAGCCGGACCTCAGTCCAAGAGACCTAGAAGGCTACCACAACGCCTGGGCTACATAAAAGGCTTCCAACAGGCAGAACTAATCTAAACGAGTACAGCCCGCTTCACGCGTTGCTTGTGGTTGTTTTGTATAACTTTGTTCCTTCAAAGAAAGGGGGATGTACCATATGCTAGCGGGAGCAACACACTGCGTGCACGAGAACAGACCAAAGGAGCGCGCGCTAAAAATAAAGAAGTCGTTCTTGTTGCTGGCACTGATCGTGAACACACCTCGTTTACACTTGGCAGATCTGTTGCTGTGACGTCATGGTCCATTTCCACGTAGCCCACGTGGAAACCAGTACTTGTTCGTAGTAACAGACCATTTCACCAAATGGGTGGAGCTGTTCCCTACGAAAGTTGGACTCGCAGAAAATATGGGACTGCCTACTTGCCAGTTTTCGTGCGTTTTGTTTCCCGGCAAGCCTACATCTTGACGAATGCGTCGTATTTTACGAGCAAAGTGTTCGTCGATGCATGCGCGGTCTCTGGGAATTGAACATAAGCGGACTTCGCCGTATCATCCACAGGCAAATATAACCGAAAGCGTAAATCGAAACCTGAAGATGATGCATGTTGCGCATACGGAGCGTCACAAAGACTGGGATGCGAAGCCCCCAGAAATGGCCTTCGCCACCCGCACTACGGTTAACCTGTCAACCGGCTCACCCCTGCCCAGCTCAATTTCGGCAGAGAGTCTTGCCTTTCCTCTCACCTAACACACTCCGTTCCACAGAGCCCAGGGCACAGGACCGCAACTATACAAAGTTCGCAGAGGCGACCATGCGAAAGCGTTTCACTATCAACCTCAAGGCAAGCCCGGGAGAACCTTGACGTTGCCAGACTGCAGCAATCCGACCAGTACAACCAGGGACGCCGAGACCTGCAGTTCGAGGTGGGAGACTTGGTGCTCCGCGCATCTCACCCCTGAGTGACGCGGCGGAAGGCTTCACGGCCTCACTGGCCAAGAGGTGGGATGGTCCATTTCATGTAGGCAAAAAGCTTTCCCCGCTTACATACACACTAATTCACCATTTCAGTGGTGAGTCCACAGGACCAACTTCATGTCACCGACCTGAAACAATTCCATGTCCCGGAAGATGGTTTTTCGCAGGATCGGACCGATGCCGACGACGGCCCGGCTCCGACTCCTCCTCGCCGCCACACAGGCGGTACAACCTGCGACGTCGGCGGACGGCTGAGAGAGAAGTCGTAGAGCGGTGGACAAGATTCTTCGTATTTTTTTCTTTTTTCTTCCGGGTTTCGAGCGTTGTACCGATCGTATATCATCCTGCGGATCTGATCGCCTTTTGAGGGGGGAAATATTGCGCGATTGTGTGCCCACCCCAGATCCGTTATCTTTTTTTTTTATGCAATATGGAGCCTGTAGTTACACATGAGAGTAACCCATGGCAATTGCTCGTTCTGATATACGAAGATGGATCACGGGCAACGCCACTCACCAATCCCGGCAATCAGGACGCCAGGATCCCAGGACACGCGGCGGTCCCAGTCACCGAGAGCGGCAACCGGCGAGGCCCTACCCACGGAACCGCGGCCAGTGGGCAAGACGTTCGCACAGGCACCGGAAACTGCAACTGCCAGCGATGCCGGGAACGGCGACCAATGGACGACCGCGACCTGAGCGCGCCTGGCGTCCGCACAGCGCCGCCGTCCACACCCTCGACGACGACCCCTCCCAAGGACGACCACCACAACACTGGCATCGACATGCCAGACGCTTAAGGGGGGAAGTGTGGAGCGAGTCTCGCCACCACGGGCCAGAGGCTGCTGCCGACCGCCCAAATGTGGACAGCACCCGACGCGCGGAATCAGCGCACATAGGCAGAAGCCCGGCAAAGAAGGCACACGCCCACAGAACGGCGAGATGGACCGTGGCCACGGAGGCGTGCAGTCCGGAACGCTCCGGCAATGTTTTACGTTGATACTAACAACCCATTCCCGTTACTCTAATAAAATGTAGTTTCTCGTTATGCGGAAATCCCCGGCTTCGTGTTGTTCCTCCCGGATG